>QAOC01007834.1:0-19224 GCA_003255005.1 Begonia fuchsioides | reverse complement strand
TAAGTGCTAAACCAACAACAAGGTATGGCAAATTGGGGCTCACCCTTGACTTCCATCACCAACAAGAGTGATGGTCACTAAGGTAAAGTTAAAACCATTCCCTAAGGCTTCCTAAGGATCTCCCACTTGCAGCCACGTAATAAGTTTACAACAAAAAGAAAGAGAAGGAGCTTGCATGGTTTTCACGTGAACCATGCAAGATATTATACAACCGGGTTTTCTTTCTTCAAAAGAATTAAAACGTGGACTTCTCCCATGCTCTCTCATCCTTAGACTTGTCCTTGTCCTTGCTGCATGAATGGATCATCTTCTTTAAGAATAACTTGGAGTTCCACGTGAGTTGTTGCTTGGTCTTTGTCTTGGTAAGATAGGCTATGAACTTCGGACTCTAAGTTCTCCTCTTCAATCTCCCAATGTATGCAATGCTTGGGAAGTTCTTTATCAAGAGAGGAGGCCATGTCTAGGAGGCCCTTTAGTGGCGATGAATCTCCTGCAAAATTAGCAAACATGTTAGATAATTGTCTTGCCCGGCTTCGGGTGGTCGCACCCTCCGGTGGATGGCGGTTCCCGGGCACATCAAGAACTTTATGATTGGAAGTATAGGTCCCCATTATGCTAGGATGAGGTGAGAGAATCAAAGATTTTGGACCCAGAAATTATTCAGCAAACGGTCGAACAAGTTGAAATAATTAAAGTAAGGATCAAGACCACTCAAAGTCGATAGAAAAGCTAGCCGATAAAAGGCAAAGAGAGATGAAATTCAATGAAGGTAATGAAGTATTTCTGAAGGTTTCATCGTCCAAGAATGACATAGGGACATTGACATATAAGTTACAACTACTGTCGTCAATGAGAAGAATACAAAATGTGTTAAACATATCTATGCTAAGAAAATGCTTACAGACCTGACTCAATAATGGCTACAAAAAGAGGAGGTGGAGTGTCAACCCTCTTTAAAATATGTTGAGAAACCAATTCAAATTCTTGACTGGAAAGTCAATGAGTTAAGGAACAAGAGAATTCTGTTAGTTCAAGTATAGTAGAGTAATCACTCAGTGGAAGAAGCGACCGAGGAAAGAGAAGATGACATGAGAAAAGGTTTTAAAATAATGATTTAGTAGTAAGCATAATTGTTTATAAATATATTCAGAAAAAAGTAGTCACAATGTTTACTAAAAGAATAACATATGTATAAATTATAAGTATTTGAAAGTTGGATCATAAAATAAAAAGTACAATCGACACTTAATTAATTACCAATTACTTGAAATTAATGGTGTTAGACGAGCTTGAGCCAGAACAACACCAAAAATAGTGTTGTATAATGGACAAATTCTGTCTTCGAGGCATGTTTATTTTAGATNACAAATTCTGTCTTTGAGGCATGTTTATTTTAGATACAATTGCAGAGTATTAGATTTTAGAGAAAAAAATTAATTTTGAGCCTGAGTTTCAGGTAAATAGATCAAATCGGGCCTGAGTTTTGAAAAAAACAATTTGGGCTTCCTGAACGCATTATGATCGTCTCTCACTCGGACGCATTTATGCCTCACAAAGACGCAATATTCAAAAAAAAATTTAGTTTTTTATTTTTAATTAATTTGACTAATCAAATCTTATAAACTTTTTACCACACATTTACGACAATAAAAGACACTATTCTAGAAGTTTTTAAATTTTTTCGACAACTGTACAATTTACTATAAGTTTTTTAATATATAAACAAAAAAATTTTGTTAAAATTACATATAGTAATAAAAAATTTTGAAACTTATATCACACACTTAAAAAAATTTAAGATAACATTACACAAAGTGTCGTGAATTTTTAACAATGGTACGATTTACTATAGTTTGTTTAATACATAAACAAACAAATTTTGTTACAATTACATACATCAATAAAAAATCACGAAACTTTATGGAATATTGTCTTACAGTGCTATACGTATGTGATACAAGTTTCAAGTATTTTTTAAAAAATTATAGTAAATCGTACAGTTGTCAAAAAAAATTTAAGAACTTCCATAATAGTGTCTTTTATTGTCGTAAATGTTTGGTAAAAATTTCAAGTTATTCTGATAAGATTTGATTGGTCAAATTCATTAAAAATAAAAAATTAAAAAAACAATTTTGAGTGTTGCGTCCGTGTGAAGCATAATGCGTCGGAGTGAGAGACGATTCGTCCGATCGTCCCTCACTCGGATGCATCATGCGTCCGAAAAGTCTGAAATTTATTTTTCTAAAACTCAGACCTAATTTGGCATATTTACCTGAAACTCGGGCCTAAAATTAATTTTTTTTCTAGATTTTACGTAGACTGGATAGAAGAAGTCAACAACTTGGATCCTTGTACCAAATCTACCACAAAAGGCGATATCCCTCGCCCCCAGGACCCCCACACCCCGGCCCGACAGTTTGTGAGGGGGTTAAATCACGGTGACTCAGTAGCCCAGAGATGGGAGGCCCGTACCTGATACCACAAGGAGCAACCTCAACATTGGAGGATTAAACTCCTACACTGTGGCAGCGCAGGCTTCGAACCGTGGCCCTTGTACCAAATCTACCACAACTTGGCCACTGAGCTAAGCCCGTGCGGGCAACAACAACAACTTGGATCCTTTTAACTTGGAGAGGGGTCCAGTCTTTCAGAATCTCCTCTTCATCTCGTCCATATTTCCAGAGCTTTCATCCCCGATCCGAACTTCCCAATTTCCGAATCCAAAATAGCCTCCAAACCCTTGAACAAAAATTACATTTCCTCCCTCAGAAGCTGGAACCTTCTTGTAGGGACGATGGACCTTCTTGTCCAGAACATACACTACCCCAATTTATCCACGGGTTCGGCTCGTTTGGTCGAGAATCTTGGGCTGTATGCTGTGCAATACTAGGCAGATTTGGTCGAGGATCTAAGCTGTTTTCGATCTACTATTTTTCCTTTTGTACATTGATTCTGTTTGTGGCGGTTATTCTGAGTTTGTTCCTGAAATTGGGTGTTACATATATAGAAATAAAGTTGTGTGGCCATACAAAACTCCATACAGCTGACAAAAGTGGATTGTAATCCACACACTACAAAGCTGAATAATTATTGAAGCTAATATTTGCCGGACAATACTGTCTCGTGGGATCGATAATCTTTTATATTACTTGACTGTGCACTTGCGGTTTTTAACGACACATTCGCACCCAACAGAAGACAAGATGCAAATTATTTTCTCTAAGTGCCACGAGATTCATACTTCTTACCCAGTACAAGCACCTGCAACTTATCGTAACCGGCAAGGACACCAGCACAGCCACTGCACGGAGAATATTTCCACCCACACCCTTGAAGAGTGACTTAGCCCCCTCGTTCTTCAGAATCTGAGAAAAGGCATCATAGGAGCACTTGTACTTCACTGCTTCTCCAGAAGTCATCATCATTCTTCTGCGAACTGTGTCGATTGGGTATGATGCAAGTCCAGCACCGTTGGTAATGAGCCAACCAAGGGCAAAGCTAGCAAAGAAGCTATCCTGTTATTCATCAAAATGAAGAATAAATGCAATTCGTTAGTAATACTAAAACCAAAAAAAAAAAAAAAAGACTGANAAAAAAAAAAAAAAAGACTGATCATTCCATTGACGTGAAATGGCTGAGAAAAATCGTGTGCAAAAGTTAAAATATGAACTCCAGAATAAAATTTCTAGGCCACAACTTTTTTTTAGCACAAAATCTACCAAAGGGAAATTTTGATAAAATGTTAGAAGATAAATATCTGTATCATATCCTGCAGTGAGAAGTAATTCAGCACAACTTAAATGCAACACTAACCTGCAACTTTCCGGTCAACAAGACTGGCTTCAGAGAATCATACATTCCAAAGTAAAGACCCCGGTAAACGATGATCCCAACACATGAAATGTTGAATCCACGGTAAAGCCCAGAGACACCATCAGATTGTATCGTCTTCTTGTAGACATCAATCAACCCATTGAATTGTCTTTCACCTCCTTTCTTTGCAGCTTTGGCATCATTGGCCAATCGGGTACGCGCGTAGTCAAGGGAATAGACAAAGAGAAGCGATGAAGCCCCAGCTGCACCTCCTGAAGCCAAGTTGCCAGCGAACCATTACCAGTACCCGTCCAGAAGTCTGAACCTCGACGACGAACCTTGCGACGAACCCCGGCGAACCCCGCGACGAACCCAAGAGGCGGACGATGAACCTGACTAACCCCGAGAACCGACGATCCCTGACGAACTCCAACCCGAGCTTTGTGATTCATAAGGTATGATAGTCTTTACAATTTGATGATTCGGATTTGTGAATTGTGAGTATCAAATTGTTACTTGATAAATAGTTGAATGTTGATACTCCAACCCGACGCAAGCCCTCTCAGATTTGTGATTTGTGAGTATCTTCTTAATGTGATTTGTGTCTTGTGAGTTATGAAAAACAGTGGATAGATTTAGTCATTTAGGCATGTAGCCCGTCGAATTGGTTTAGTGCAAACTGCAAAGGGGTGGGCGTCCTGCAAATCCGATTGGATTGTTGCCGATTGGGTCGGATCCAGTGAGTGCAAATCATGGTTTCTTATTTCAAGAAATCCGAGACTTTATGTTTAGTGCAAATATACCTTAGAATTGATGTCAAATATTCTAGAATTGTTTTTGGACTAAGTTATTTGAGAATTTTAAATTTGGTTTGGATGTTTTTTTTGCAGAATGAAAAGTACAGCTTCTGCAACTATCGACACAACGATACAATCAACATCTACAACTCCTATTACAACTACGAATCCTACTGAGCCTGCCACTAATCCAAGAAAAAGAGCATTAAGGGCTACATGTTGGGATCATTTCACATTGGTTGATGGATGTGATCCGGAGGATTCGAGAGCTAGCTGCAACCATTGTAGCAAAAAATATGTCTGTCATACGAAGAAGGCGGGAAGTTCAAATATGACAAAACATTTGAAGAGTTGCAACAAGTATTGGTTGGCCACAGATCAATTACAGAAGAAATTGCATTTTACGCAGCTTAAAGGAGAAGCAAGCTCGTCTTCTGTATCATCTTTTACGCAAGCAGAGCGCGTGAAGTACTGGCGAGCATGATTATAACTGATGAACTCCCGATGAGAATGGTTGAAAAAGAAGGACTTAGAAAGTGGTGTGCATATCTCCGGCCCGAGTTGGTTTTACCTTCGCGCAGGTCGTTGTCAAAGGATATCGAGAGCATTTATAAGAAGGAAAAAAAACAGTTGAAAGAATATTTTATTAGAAGTAATCAGAGAGTTTGCTTGACTACGGATACTTGGACGTCGGCCTAGAATACAAACTAAATGGTTTTGACATGCCACTTTATCGATGGAGATTGGAAATTGCAAAAGAAAATTATCAATTTTTGGCAGATTGATGACCACAGAGGAGAAACCATTGGCAGATTAATTGAGCATTGTTTGCGTGATTGGGGAATTGAGAAAGTGTTCACAATTACGGTAGACAACGCCTCCTCTAATGATGTGGTCATTGCACATATGGTTAAGAGTTTGCGACATTGGAATAGATTGGTTTTGGATGGAGATTTCATTCACGTACGATGCTTTGCTCATATCACCAATTTAATTGTGAATGATGGGCTTAAAGAGCATCAAGCTTCTATTGGTCGGGTACGGAGGGCGGTGAAGTACATTAAATCCTCACCAGCACGTTTAGTGAAGTTCAAAAGTTGCATTGACATGATGAAAATCACATTTAAGGGCAATGTGACATCTGATGTGCCTACTCGATGGAACTCGACATACCTTATGTTGGAAAGAGCTAAGAAGTATGTTGCTGCATTCGACAAACTTGCAGAATCTGACACTCAGTTCTTGGCATATATGGGAGAAGAAGGGCTTCTCACAGACGGAGATTGGGTGAATATTCGTCAATTTAGCGAATTCTTGCGGATTTTCTATGATTCGACGGTTGCAGTATCAGGTTCCTCGTATGTGACTTCCAACATGTATGTTAGTGAGGTATGTCGAATGAAGCTTAATATCCAAATGCACGCCGAAGGTTCTAATCCATTGTTGAGCTCAATGGCTAATGGCATGATTGCAAAATTCGACAAGTATTGGGGCGACGTCGAGAAAATGAATAACCTTATGTGGATTGCAGTTGTTTTGGATCCTCGATGCAAAACAAATATGTTAAAACTTTATTTGACAATTCTTATGGGGGACGAGCGGGAGCGTGAATATTATGACGAGGTAGATGTTCTTTTGCGCCAACTTTACAGTGAGTATAAGGGTTCAAGTGACGAACCATCGAGTTCGTCCAATGTTAGCGCACCACTACTGAAGGATCCTTTATTTTCTAGATTATACTCCGGGTCATCTTTTACGGAGTCTAGAATTATCAGGTCGGAACTTGACATCTACCTACACGATGCTGTTGAAGAATTTTCTGATACTCTGGACCTTTTGCTATGGTGCAAATTGAATTCCCATAAATTTCCAATTTTGAGTCGGATAGCGAAGGATGTGTTAATCGTTTCGATTTCTACAGTGTCGTCAGAGTCAGCTTTTAGTTGTGGTGGTCGCGTTATTGACTCATTTTGCACTTCTCTATTACCAAAAACAGTAGAGGCCCTTATATGCACCCAGAGTTGGATCTGTTCTGAATCTGAAACTCCATTTTTGTCGGAGGTATTAGAAGATTACAAAACGATTGACGAAAGTATATTTCAACTACACGTTATTTATTATTAACATTACTGTTTATTGATGTTATATTAATAAATATGTTTTATGTGTTTTTGTAGAAATTACGGAGAATGCAACTGAGGGAGACATAGAGCCGATTATTGAACTCTAAACGGCGGATTATGATTATTTTTTTATGGTTTTTGTATAATGAATTATGGTTGAATTTTTTTGGATTACGAATACATTTCAAAAATTTTGGATTATGTTGTATGTCTGAAATCTTGGATGATAGTTTGAATCTTGGATGAGATATTTTGGACTAGGTTCTCGGATTGCAGGGAAAACAGGGGATCCTCGGAGTCTGCTTTATTGAACAATCTGATCTGATCCGATCCGATAACTTCAAATAGCTTCGGATCGGATCGGATTCGAATCGAGTTTTGGAGCCGATACGATCGGATCCAAAACTCCAATCCGAAAATTGTCGGATCGGATTGGATCGGATTCCGATCCAATCTGATCTGACGCCCACCCCTAAGGTGCAGTGATTGATGTTACCTGAAAAATCGCCTTCGTATCTCTCTCTTATTTCGTCTTCTTGATCGTTGTTGGTATTCGAGAATTTAACAACTTGTGCCGACCATCATCAAATGAAAAATGATTCTTCGAAGATTATTTTTGAACTATTGATGGTCGCTTGCATGAGTTTTTGAAAATTAGAATAGTGAGTTAACATAACCACCTGAACTAGAATGGAATCAACGGTTCCAATATGATTCTTCCAATTTCTATGTATAATAAGACAAACTTGACTCTATACTCTACATCTCTTGATTTGAACATAGAAGATTTCGAGTTATTTGAGTAGATATTAAACGGTTTCTAATGGAGGGAGTCACACCCATACTATAAAATATTTGAAGGATTGAGTGACAGAATAATTTGGTCGAAGCATCACATGAAGACTTTAAATGAAATTTACTTTATATCATAAGTTCACATAAGTTGTAACCTAAATAATATTCTTTAATTTAAATAATTATTTGGAAATGTTCAAAACAAAATTATAAAAAGAAAAACGCGTTTCATGCATATAAAAAAAACTAAAAATAAAATATGAAGAAGTTAAGTTGTAGAGTTTATTGTAAACTTAAAGATTGTAAACTGGTCAATTAAGGGAAGGTTTAACTTGGTGCTTTTAGGCTTTAAACCTCTATCGCCCCGCTGTATGAAACTGAAACTGTCCTGGCCTGTTCGCCTTCACCCTAAATTTGCCTGGCCACAAAGGGTATTTAAGTCAATTCGTTCTTCTTCCACGTTTTAACCAAGACCTTTGGTTCTCATTTCCTGAGCAGTTCCCAGTTTCTCAACGCACTCCTCGGGAAGTTTATCTCAAATCTATCTTCCTGCGGTTGGAGGAAATATGGCTCAGAGAACGGAGAAGGACGAGAAGAGTTGAAGATTCATGAAACTATTGCCCTCTGCTCCGACTGCGGCCTAGCAGGGAACTCATCGACCAATAATACGTGCCGAAAGTGCTCCAACGGCTCAATATCATCACCACCAGGACCTTCCTCTTCATTCGCCTCTGATCGGACGGCAAGTCGTCTGAGATAAGTCGTAGTTCTCGATCTCCTCGCCTGCAGGGGAGATTTCGTCCAAGGTCTGACGCGAGCAGAATTTTGAGGTTGAATCAGAAGGAATCTTCGGGACGAGAGCTGAACCGGTGCTCTGGCTGCAGGAAGAGAGTCGGGTTGACCGGGATCTGGTGCCGTTGCGGCGATCTATTTTGCTTCGAGCATCGCTACTCCGATCGCCACAATTGCAGCTTCGACTGGAAAGTCCTGTGGTCAAAGCGGCGAAAATCATCAAAGTTTAAGAAAAAAAGCAAACAAAGAAACGAAGATGTAGAACATAAATCTCTGGAATTCAATCGAGTTCCGTCTCCGCTAAGATCAAAATTGTATTTCGAAATGATCGAAGAAGCCATGGTTCGGAGAATTGGCTGTTTTATTTTTTAATTATTTTTGTTTGCAGGATTAATTTCTTGTGCTCAGTCGTATCCCCAATACAATACTGGAATGGAAATTGTGGTGCCATTTTTCTGTAGGAACGTGGCGAAAGGTGGGTGGTGCCACGTATGCACGAGGATGAGTGGCCGAGTCATCCAAGATTATCTGATTATTTAGTGTGGAGTAAAAGTCGGCATGGACGTCTGTCTACGAAGATTGATGAAAGGAGGCCACGTTGTCGAGCCCATACAGCTAGAGCTGTCAATCGAGTCAGCTCAAGCCTCGGATGGCCGGCTCGTCGAGCTTGTCGAGCCAAACGAGTCGAGCCTATTCGAGCCTGCTCGATCGAGCTTTTTTTAAAAAAAATTGGCTCAAGCCAGCTGGCGAACTTCGAGCCTAAACGAGCGAGCCGAATCGAGCCTGTCGAGCCTAAACGAGCTGAGCCAAAAGAGCTCAATATAGAAATTTTGTTTTCGTATATTGAAGTTTTATAACTTTTCGTATTATGTAATTTAAATTTTGATGAAAAATTTATGTCTATTGTTTTCTTCCATCCAAAAAAAAATTTACATGATAACTTTTGAATGTATCGCTTCTATTATGCCAAAGAAATAAAAAAACGATAGCATCAAATCAATATCTCAAAGAAACTCGAAAACAATAGCATCAAAATATTAAATTAATAACATTCAACATATATAGCATCCGATTTGAAATCAATTCGTGAAAAAGTTAACAATTAATAATCATGCATTGTACGAATCGAAATATAAATACTGAAATCATTCATGTGCCAAATAAAAAATAAAATATCTTATTATCCGACTACGCATCTTGTGCTTTCGTGGTTCGTAAGATTGACTTTTACTTTTGAAAGATATAAAAAAATTGATGCATTTAACGAAATCGTAACTTCAATGAAATTTAAATTTCATAAATATTGACGTTGTACATTAGGAGTTGAAGAATTTTTTAATTTCTTATACGCGTGTAAATTTGTGATTTCTTGTAAACGTTAACAATTGTAATCAATGCTAATGTCGACAATGGTAATTTAAGCAACTTTTCATTCTTCAATGAGAATGTCATTTTCCTGAAATAAGAGTAAGTGTCGACCGCATTGATACATGGTGTCGACCGCATAGCTACATGGTGTTGACCACAGATCCACTTAATGTCGACCAGATGAATACAGTGTCAACCGCATATATATGAAGGTGCCGACCGCACCTTCGCCAGGACGTTGGAGGTGTCGACCGTATGCCAAGGTGTCAACCACATTTCATTCCAGAGCTTTCTAAGGTGTCGACCGCATACTAAGGTGTCGACCGCAACTCATTCCAGAGCGTTTTATGGTGTCGACCGCATACTAAAGTGTCGACCGCAGATTAATACAGAGCGTTTTATGGTCGACACTTTGTCGTCTACCGGTCGACTGTTTGCTATCTGCGGTCGACACTTTGTCGTCTACCAGTGGATTAAGTGTCGACCGCCGTGAAACTAAGTGTCGACAGCAATCCAGGTATTCTGAACCTACCGAGCCAGCTCGCGAGCTGACTTGCAAGCCGGATCGGTTGGCTCGGTGTTGCCGATCCCACTAGCCAGCTCGAGCGAGCCGACATGCTGGGCTCGGTATGAGCTCGAGCTAGGCTCGGCTCGACACTGTAGCAAAACGAGCCGGGCTCGGACTGCTACAGTGCCGAGCCGGCCGAGCGAGCGCCGGCGCTCGCTCGTTTGACAGCACTACGTACAGGTAGGCAAATGTTTTTATAATTAGACTGGGACAACTCTTTTTACATATATTTTTTCATAAAATTAAATGGGTACCAAATTCCTTAACTAATCGTTAAAGTATATTATCTGATTGTTTATACTACGCATATGATTACATTTTCAAATAATATTATCAATGCGCATACGTCTGTGTATTCGTATTTGCCGAAAATTTCAAAAGTGTATTTCGTCTTCCCAACAAAGATCACCGGCAACTGGTTTTGATTTTTGTCCATTTTAATTTTATGTCTATTATAATTTTGAAGAAAAAATTAAATTCATTAAAAGCTCATTATTATTAAAGATTTTCTAAAACTATTAAGATTTTTTTATTTTTGAATCTCAATTAATCTTAATTTTGAAATACCATAACTTTTTCCACCGTTTTCTAATTACTGAATCCCAACATCATTTGTTAGTTAGAATTTTTTTTCTAACTTTGTAGGACTTAACTTCTTTAAATATCATTAAGCTCTTTGAATTTTATTTTCATAATTGTTTATCTTTCTTCATTAATTGTGTCAATTGGTATTTAAAACTTAACATTGACCCTTCGAATATATTATTCGATTATTTTACTATATATCATCTATTTTAAATTTATATATTTATTTCACAATAATAATAATTTATCGTATTTATATGTGAAATCACTAACATTGACGGTAATATCATCAAGAAAGTGATTGATGTCATGTTAAATGTCTTTAGCTATCTAATAAACATGACATTCGAGTCAGCTTGAGCGAGTCGAGCTCAGAATTTTTTGGCTCATCGAATCTATTGAGCTATTCAAGCTAAGCCTGTCGAGTTTTTTTTTTAAAAAAAAATGGCTTGAGCGTAAACTAGCCGATCTGTACCTAGTTTGCTGAGTCTAAATGGGCCAAGTCAAATGAGTATAATATTTTTTAAAAATCTTACATTATATACATCTTTTTAGAAATTATTCCATTATTATAAGATTCAACAATATGATAATATTCTTGATTTAGTGTTGTTTGGCAACTAAACTCCTCAATGGAGTGAATTCATTTTTTCTTAATTTTATTTAATTATAATAATTTGTTTTTTAGTTTTTTTTCATGGGAAAAAAATGAGCTATCATAGGCTGTCGTCTACACTCTCTCCTTTTCTCATGAAAAAAAATTAAAAATGTCGGTGTACAAATAAAACAAAAGGACCATCTCTTCCTCTTCAAGGGGTGTACAAGGACAAAGTACAAACCCTAAATGTAGCAGCGCAAAGAAACAACTTTGATTTGTCTTCAACTTCATTAACAAAGAAGGAAGAGAGGGCAAGCACTGAGATGAATCTTTTGAGCAAGTGTGGAACGACGATGGGTGAAAGAGAGCAACCAACGAACCACGATTGAGCACCAACAAGAAAATCAAACTATCGGAAGCTGATGAACGCCATTCTCGGCGATGAACGAACACATCTACACAGTGAATAGCATAGGGGGAGTTATCTAGTCCGATCTAGTCATGGTGCGGCTATGTAGTGGACAACATTGTCGGGTTCGAGTGGGGCTTTCCAGGCTAGACTCTGGAAAGCTCGCCAGCTACCTAGCTGGCTCAATCTCGCAAGCCCAAGTTTCATGCCCGACTCGGCTAGAGACTGTAGAGATTCATTTGAGCCGGCTCGCTCGAATGCCAACTCTACTATCTAAGGGTAAAGCATTAAGTACAACAGAGAAGTTGTTATTTTCAAAACTCAAAAGGAAAAGGCAGTAAGAGCATAGTTTCCTTAGGGTTTTGTTTCCCGACTTTTCATGATCGGGGGAGGAAGTCGTCATTGCCGCCGACTAAGATAGTGGAGAAGTAGTCCAAAGCTTGGAAATATGAGATTATGGGCAGAGAATACACTATCAACCTCCATAAACGCCTGGGCAAATGGTACATTCATTTTTACTCGAGCTCTCGTGTATTTGTACAATTTGGAAGCTAGTGACTCAAAATCATGAATTTATTTAGGGGTCCCTCCTAAATGATGAGAGATCCTCATCAATGTGAATCGAGATGTAAAAATATCCATTCACCTCAAAATAATGAACGTGTTCCCCGTCAATCCTCTATAACTAGAGGCTTCAAGCAATAGGTGAAGTGCATCTGAAGAAAAGAAAGATACATAGGAGATACAAAGTTCTTCTCGAGTAGAGGAAGATAAATAGTTAGTGTTTTGGAGGAAGAAAAAAATGAGTGTGAAAGAAAAATGAGTGTCATGCTTTTGTACACATTGAGAGTTTTAAGATAGGTGAATTTCTTTAGCGAATATTTTTGAAAAATATTTAATTTATAGAAGAATATTATAATTTTTTATTTTTTCATAGTGAGATCTTTCTCAACTCACTTCCCGTAATTTTTTTCTATTTGGGTTTCTACATTAAATTCTCAGTGTATTATTTCTCTTACTTCATGATCGTTATATTTTAACAGTGTGAGAAATTAGTTGTGGTATTTTTTAGATTGCATCTGCTCTCATTTCTCAAACTGCTTATTTAGTCATGTAATTGTATTGTGTGAGTAAATTATGTTTAGGAGTCTTGATTTTAAGTGGGACCATTTGTGACCCCTCTAGTCCTTATTGGAAATATACTTTGAAAGATAGAGATTGCCAACAACGATCTTTCGTATGATTTAAGCATCGTTAAAATAGAGAGCAGTCATATTTCCAAGATAGTTGGAAAGGCTGACATCAGTATCCACACTAAAACATGATGCGAGATGATGCTTAAAGATGTCTAGGATGTTCTGGATATTACACTAAATCTAATGCAAGTTAGTGCTCTTGATGATGTCAGTTACATAAGTAAATTTGCTGATGGAAAATATGAACCCATCAAAGACTTACTAGTCGTAGCAAGGGGAATTAAAGAGTATAACTTGCACATGAGTGAAGTGACTATAAAGGAAGCAACTTTAAATACTACACATGGTAACTCGTCGCTGGTGTCATAACTCATCCATGAAGTTATGACACCAACGACTAGGTCATATAATTGAGAAAGGACTTCTGTTGCTTGGCAAGAGAGATTATCTATCACATCTGAGGATACACTTTTGTCAAAATGTATTCATTGTTTGACAAGAAAATAACAAAAAGCTTCCTTCAAGAGTAATTTTGAATCAAGGAACAAGAGGTGTTAGAAGTGATCTATTCAGATGTCTCTCATCCAATGTCAACAAAAATGTTAGGTGGTGCTTCATACATGGTCGCATTCATTGATGATTACTCAAAAAAGGTTTGGTCTTACACGCTAAAAGAAGTTTTTGTTTTACACAAATAATAATGACGAATATATCGGATCATTTGATGATTACTAAATGCTGCAAGAAATTAGACATGAGAGATCAGATTCATAGACTCCTTAACAAAATGGTATTGCAAAAAGAATGAATCGAACAATCATAGAGAAGATAAAGGGCATGTTGTCATCAATATTTTGGGGAGAAGCGATGAAAATCGAAGTAGTTGTTATCAACATGTCTCCATCAAGACCCTTGAGTTGAGAAGTGCTAAACAAGGTGTGGACATCAAAGAACCTATCTTATAAACATTCAAAGGTGTTTGGATGCACAAAGTTTATTCATGTTCCAAAAGATGAAAGGTCGAAGCTAGACAACAACACAAAGGAATGCATATTTCTAGGATACTGAAGTGATTTGTTTGGGTATAGGCTTTGGGTTCGGTCGACAAGAAAATTGTTAGAAGAAAAGATGTTATCTTCTTTGAAGATCAAACCATTGAGACTATAGAGATGTTGAAATCACTAGTTAGCATCTTGTAAGAGTTTTTTTGGAGAGATAAACTTTTGACGAGGAAGATCCTAGAGAATCTAGTGATAAAGCAGTTGAAGATGTTGACTAGAGAAAATCTTTTTGCCTTTCGTGAAAATGTCATCCATACAGGTTGTACTTGGATAAACCTCAAGTCATAATCTAGAGATCAACAACTCAATGTAAAAACTGCTTTGTTGCATTGTGAACCTGAAGAAGAAATATACATATAACAAGCATAAGAGGTCATTGTCAAAGAAAATGAAAGTTTGTAGATTAAAGAAGAGTCTATATGGACTTAAATCAACCCCCACAACAATGTACAAGAAGTTGGATTCCTTTATGGTACATCAAGGATATATGAAAACTTCATCCGAACATTTTGTGTTTGTTAAAATGTTCAATAATGAAATATTCACTATTCTTCTACTCTCTGTCGATGACATGCAGATTGTGAGCCCAGATAGAGAAAATATTGTTAAGTTGAACATATTAACAAGTCTTTTGCCATGAAATTGAAGATCGCCAAAACAGATACTTGGGTTGAGAATTACTCATGATGAGGAGAATGAAAAATTATGGCTATCCCAGTAAAAATATATAAAAAAAGTTTTTAGTCTATTCTATATGGATAAGGCGCAACCGTTTAACACTCAACTAGTGAAACACTTCAATTTTACTTTCAAACAAAGTCCTTCTACTGAAGATGGAAAAGCAAAAATGTAGAGAATTTCATATGCTTAAGCAGTTGGCAGCTAATGTATGTCATGATTCGTACGAGTCCTAATATTTCACAATCTATTAAAATAATCAGTCAGTTTCCATTAAATCTGGGCTAAGAACATTGAAATACAGTAAAGTACATTCTTAAGTATCGTAAATGTACTTCTGGATTTAATTTGTATTTTCAAAGTAAATAACTTTTATTGGTAGGATATATTAATACTGATATGGATTGAGTTATTGACTCTAGAAGGTCAACATCAAGATACTTGATTATAATAGGACAATGAGCTGTATCATGACAATCTAAGAGGCAAAAATTGGCGGCATTGTCTATGAAAGAAGCTGAGTTTATTGTAGCTATAGATGCTTGTAAGGAAATTTATGGATGCAAAAAATTCTGACAAAATTTGGACATCAACAAGGTATATTTATCTTGTATTGTGATGGTGAGAGTACTCGAAATTTCATTCAAAGTCAAAGCATATAAATATCAAGTATCATTGGATACAAGATCTCATGCACAACAAGCAAGTTTACGTCTAGAAAATTCATGCGAATGACAATGGCTCAGACATGATGACAAAATTTTACATAAAAATAAGCATGAATTCTGTAGAGACTCAACATGATTGTAGAACCTCATCATAAGTACGAAGAGAGAGTTTGTAGGGGTCCCTCCTTAAATGATGAGAGACCCTCATCAACGTGAATGGAGACTGCAGCCGCTGAAGAAAAAATTTCTTCTGCAGCTTTTTTTCCTCAAAATGAGGAATGTGTCCCCGTTGATCCTATATAAATAGAGGCTTCGAGCGAGAGGTGAAGTGCTTCCGAAGAAGATGAAGATATAAAGATATACAAAGTTCTTTTCGGTAGAGAAAGAGAAATAATGAGTGTTTTTGGAGGGAGAGAAAAAAATGTTCGAGAAAAATATGTGTAGTGCTTTTGTGCACATTGAAAGTTCTAAGAGTGGTGGATTTCTCTTAGTGAATATTTTCTAGAAATATTTGATTTGTAAAAAATATTGTAAATTTCTTTTTTTTCATGGTGGCATCTTTCTGGACTCGATTCTTGTGATTTTCTCGATTTTTAGTTTTCACATAAAATTCTCAGTGTATTATTTCTCTTAGTTTTCACATAAAATTCTCAATGTATTATTTCTCTTACTTCTTAATTGTTATATTTTAACGTTGTGAGAAAATATTTCTGGTATTTTTCAGATCACGTCTATTATTATTTCTCAGACGACCTATTTAGTAGTGTAATTGTACTGTGTAAATAAGTCTTTTCTAGGAGTTCAAATTTTAAGTGGGACCTTTTATGCCCCGCAGTATTTTATGAAAATAAACTTGACAAAATAGTTTTGTCTTAAAAGATCGACAACAACGATCTTTCTTAGGAATTATCTAATCAATACTCTACACGGTTATCCAAGTGTATGATTATTTTTTTCCAACGCTTTATCCTCTATAGCCTTGCATTCAACAGGATGAGACATTAGCAGAGTAATTTTAATTTTTCAAACAATCTGTCAAACATGGAATCTGCCAATAAAAATTCAAATTTTGCTGCTGATGTCTCAACCATCTGTATTGAATCTTGGTATGCATTCTGTTAACATGATTGCTTGATCTGACAAATTTCTTTACTCTCCACATTCATCTTGTACAAACCATGACATCGTTTTGGCTCTCTTCCCCTATTTGCTAGTTTTGATTTTGTTGGATATTCTCTTTAGCACATTCAAGAAAAAATCCCCAAAGGTTAGCAGGAAAATCATAAAGCTGGTGTTGAGCACGAAAAGTACGCCCTACAAAATGTTGCCCCAGCCATTGAGGTTTTCATTTTTGAATTGCTAGAACAATACCCATCAATTCACTTTCATAAACTGGTTCAATTGATGCTCAATTGAATCATGCTTTGAAAAATGTGATTGAATGCTGATTTTGCTACAGTACCGAATTCCAGTTACTGATGCTTCAGTAACATCTTCCAAATTGGGTAAGCCAATAACAATAACGAAGTCAATAACTTTTTTCAGACGTTGAATCACCGCCCGTGTGTCCTCCTTCGTCTACCCAAATTTAGATTTCTTCCATTGTTCTATAGTGGCAAAACAATGCTTCCATATCTAGACACTATTTGTTTTTTTTTTGGAATATCTTGTTCAACCTAAGAATCCCCATAATTGAAGCAATGTCGTGGGCTGTTTCCAATTAATTATAGCTGTTATTTTCTCAAGATCAGCTAAAACACTATTCTCAGATGTCTTCCCCAAATAATCCAAATTTTCCTCCATAAACAAACATTTTCTTCGATGGATGAACAATTTCGGTCAAACAATATTGGCGACGTGATTCGAAGAGGCATACTATCATGTCACCTCGCTCCAAATTATGGTATACTATTATTATTTAGCATTCTGAATTGATGGAATTCTACCATACCTAAAAAGGTAGATCCTCTTAAACGTCCAATTTGCATTTCTCTCTCTTTGACTCTTTTATTTGATCTCAAATATAACTTAGAAATTAAAATTAATTAAATAATGAAATGACAATCAACTTAAATCATTCCCTTCTTAAGTGTAATTGCAATCTTTTTTTTTGGTTTAAGGTAAATAATATAAAAAGGAAAGCAAAACAAGAATGAAAGTCAAGATCTAGGGACCGGGGAAGAAAAATACAGCCAGAGAAACCGCCCCAGACACCCTGAACAAAAGCTAAAAAAGCACAAAAGGAAAGTCAATATGCTGACTTACCAAAAGCAAAAAAACCCAACTAACACAAACCGGCAATAGAAATCAAGTCAGGCTCAAAATTGACAACAGAAACAATTAATCAGCTCAACCCAAGGCAGCAACAAGAGGCATCTTGGGGAGGAATACAAAAATGTCATCTTTGAGACCAGGAATGAGACAGTGCAGGCGAATCCGGGGATAAAGGCATCAGCAACCAAGAGAGCAGGAAGCAGCGGCATTGGCCAAAAACAAAGATGAAGCCACAACAGTAGCAACATCTTGGGACAAGCCAGAGAAGGAGCAGCAGAACTGGAGACAAGACAACATAATCTAATGCGGCAGCAGATTCGAGCAAGAAAAAGAGCAGCGGCATCCAAGAAAATGATCAAGCAAGAGAGCAGCAGCATCCACCAAAACACCCGAGACATACAGAGGAGCAAAAAACCTGCAAGAAGACAGAAAAATGAATGAGTCGAGAAGGGTGGAGATAAGATCTTGTCATTTCGGAGTGGATGAGATTTTCTCAATCATCCTAGGATAAAGAGAGAAAAGAATTTTGAAAACATGCTTTTCAATCTTTCTTGAAACGTGCTCAGCCGACCAAGTCTTCCCTTCGAAGGATTTGACATTTCGAGCATTCCAAATGTAGTAAACAGAGGCAGCAAAAGTGATTTTCATCAGGTTGGCTTTCCTGTGATCTACTTTGTTTTCCTTCTTTGTCCATTTGAAAGCACTCTTTAGGGTGCTAAGAGATCTTTGTAGACCGAATTTGGCTTTTATGATAGACCAAACCGAGTTGGAGAAGGGGCAAGAGAAAAGGAGATGGCGATTGGATTCAGAATGAAGAGAGCAGAAACAGCAAAGGTCAGATATTCCCAAGAAGGTTAGCTGATCTTTTGTTTTAAGCCTTTCATGAGCTGCAAGCCAAAGTATGAAGGGGTGGTTAGGAATAACACCATTTGTCCAAACAAGGGGGGCCCACGGCTTAGGGGATCCAGAAGGCCTGAAGGAGTGATATAGATGTGATAAACCATGGCCATTTGATTTTCTTTTCCAAGCTTCAATTAGACATTTTGCTTTGTCAATAGAAGTGATTTTTTCAAGGAGAAAAGCTCGAGTTTGGATGGAGTTTTTCGTGAAAGGGAAGATACGATAACCCAAGGACCAACTCCAAAAATCCACTCCTTTTAAATAGAAACGATTAATCCATCTAGCCCAAAGAGATTCCTTATTAGCTTGAATGTTCCAGATGGCTTTATGATATGCCCGGGATTCACCAACAACCGAAGGGGGCAATTACTCGGAGTCGTGCAAGATATTTTTCTAACTTGTTTGTTGATTTTTCAGGTACTTATTTCCCTTCCATTGTTTTCTTTGATGCTCCTTCACACCTGGATCAAAAACTCCCCAAACATTGCTTACAATGGGAGTTTGGAGTAGAACAAACCAACGGCCGAGAACACCAATTGATGTCAAAGCCAAACCCGGCGCCATGTATGGAGAAAACCGATTATCCAACGCCAATCTTA
>QAOC01007806.1:712-19867 GCA_003255005.1 Begonia fuchsioides | reverse complement strand
GATTTGCCGCTAACTATGCATGGAATCCACAATGTATTTCATGTATCCATGTTGAGAAAGTGCATGCGGGATCCCGAGCAAATAGTCGAACCGAGTAGCATTGAGATTACGCCGACCTTAGCCTATGATGAAAGACCAACAAAAATACTTGATACGAAGATCAAAGAACTAAGAAACAAGAAGATTCCTTTGGTTAAAGTACTATGGAAGAACCACTCGATGGAGGAAGCTACTTGGGAACGCCAAGAAGACATAGAAAGGGATTATCCCGAGTTGTTTAGCATGTAAATTTTGAGGACAAAATTTTTATTAAGGAGGGTAGAATGTAACAACCCTCATTTTATTTATTTAATTATTCCAGAATTTGTGATTTTAAGATATAAATGTTTAAGAGCAATTTCATGAAGGTAATTCACCTTCGCATAAGTTTCGGTCGACCCCAGAAATTGGGAGGGGTCGACACAAAATGGATCTTTGGTCGACCGCACGAATAAGCGGTCGACACAATTTGGTGTTTTGTGTCGGGGTCGACACAAAATGTAGTTTCGGTCGACCCCAAGATTTAAGAGGGGTCGACACAATTGACACTTTCGGTCGACCCCAGGAATTTGGAGGGGTCGACACAAAATGTAGTTTTGGTCAACCCTATGATTTAAGAGAAGTCGACACAAAATGGATCTTCGGTCGACCACACGAATAAGCAGTCGACACAATTTGGTGTTTTGTGTCGGGGTCGACACAAAAATGTGGTTTCGGTTGACCCCAAGATTTGAGAGGGGTCGACACAATTGACACTTTCGGTCGACCCCAGGAATTTGGAGGGGTCGACCCAAAGTGTAGTTTCGGTTGACCCTATGATTTAAGAGGGGTCGACACAAAAGGGATCTTCGGTCGACCGCACGAATAAGCGGTCGACACAAGTTGCTCGGGGAACACTTTTGGCTGACAAAAATAACTCTCGAAAATGGATTATGTCGACCGATTTGAACTTTATGTCGATATAAACATACATGCTGTTGAAAAGTCAGCCGAAACGTGGAGGATTCTGATGAATGGACGTGAGAGGCATCTTGATATGGTTTAATTACAAAGTTTAAGGCATGGTCAGCCAAAAACTTGGAGAAGTGTTATTGGTGGATGTAGGAGGAAGATTGATTTTTGTTTAATAAATGACATAAAAAAGGCATGGGTTGCCACTCTTTCTTCCGTCCACGATTTCTTCCATTTTTCTCTCTGAGTTTCGTGCCTTGATCAAGAGAGAGTGAGCTTGAGATAGAAAAGAAGAACTGTGAGAGAAAAGAGCGAGGATAGGTTATGATTAAGTGAGAAAGTAAGAGGTTTCAAGAGAAGTGAAGTGGAGAGCTTGATTATTTCGTGAAGGCTGAAGTTGAAGGTAATCCTTTATACCTCTTAAGTTCCTCTAAGTTCAGTAAAGATAAAATGATGGTATTGGTTTGGTTGGGGGATAAAAATGAAGGATTTCAAGTAAGAGGTTAGAAAATCAGTTATTTACAAACAGGTTTAGAGTCTTTGAGATTCGGTCAAATTGTATTATGAATATGAGTTTATGTTCTTCATAAGACTTATAGTAGACCTTTAGATTAATTCACAGCCGTTTGAATTACTCAAATTGGAGCTGTGTAGAGAAAGTTAAGGATTTCACAAGTTAGTGGATGAAAACTGGGAGAGCACCGGTCGACCGCATGAATGAGCGGTCGACACAAAGTAAGTCTCTGTAAATGATTCGGTCGACCGCATGAAAAAGCGGTCGACACAATTTGCTAAGTTATGTCGACCCCTTGTAGTTTGGGTCGACCGATAAGAGCACACCGTCTCTGTTTTACGGTTTATGTCGACCCAAACACTGTTCAAACAGTGAAGGCCCTCTGTTTTGTCGACATAGGTTAACATGCTTCCGTTTTCCAAATTTGGTGTCATCTAAGAAGCTATAGTAGACTCCTTAAGGAACAGTTTGACACCTTAAGTATCATGAATGGATCATTATCGAAGAAGTTATGGTTGATTGAAGTTAACGGATTTCGTTACTTGCGTTTTAGGTTTTCAAGCGCAGCAACATATGGATCAATTTTTTCAATAAAGCTAAGGACCTAAGGTAAGTAATCCATGCATGTGTTTGGCCCTTGTGGGACTACATTACAAAGGATAGGACATTTGGATAATATGTTTGATTACTTAGATATCCATTAAGTTAGAATGTCTTAAGAGTTGTTTGAGGTTTATGTATTATCTATCATAAGTCAAGTTTACTAGGAATGTTTATTATGTTTGCCTTTGGAGATGTTTGATATGATATGTCGCTTGTACTTAAATTATGTTACCATGTCATGCATATGTATAAATCATGTCCATGCATCATGTTTTATGAAAGATACGAAAATGTTTTCCCATGCATGTTTTTAAAATGTCGCCCAACGAATGATGAAGGTGGTATGAGACATATTCATCATCCAATGCATAAATCTACATAAAGTCAAGATCAAGTTATGGGAGAAGGTGGAATTGGCTGCCTCATGGAGGCCATATGGTGCCTATTCACCTGCATACGATGTGATGCCCACACATGTCAAGTTAATTCAAGACAAAAATAAAGAACAAAATGAATGTGCATGTTTTTCAAGAAACGTCATGCTCATGTTAGGCATATAGGCTCATTCGATTACTTACTGAGCTTTAGGCTCATAGTTTAGGCTTTACAATGTAGGTGAGGACTTGAATGTTGAAGAAATATCACCTGAGGATTAATTAGGAAGGAGGAGGAGAGTGTCTTCCGTGAAGCCTTGTCCTTGTTAAGCGAGATTTTGACCGGTGAAGTAAGCTCACCAAAATACACGTGTTTTGAAAAGAACTTGTAAAAAGGTTATTTTGAACTACAAATATGTAACGTTTGTAAAGTTTCATATTTTCAGAATGTGACTTATGTTTAATTACTTATGAGTGTGTGATTTGAAATGTTAGCTTCCGCTATGTATGTACAAATATATATGTATAAGCATGATAAAAGAATTTTCAATGAAAAGCTTAAAAAAAAAAACGGGATGTTACATGTTAACCCTGGAACCATGACCCTATAATCCTGAACCCTAGAACCCTGGTCCAAGTAACCGTTAACCGTAGAGCCCTTAACCCTTTAACCCTTAACCTTAGAAACCTGAACCCTAAACCTTAGAAACCTAAACCTTAGAACCCTCAACCCTAAACCCCTCAACCTTGAACCCTGGAGTTTTAGATTCCTTGAACCTTTAACCATTATCCTTGAACTGTAAACCCTAGAACCATAAACCTTGGAACCTTGAACTTTAGACCCTAGATTTCCATGAAAATTGAACCCTGAACTCTAAACTTTGAATTTTGAAACACTTAAAACCTTGAACCTTAAACCCTTGACCTTAAAACCCTAGAACAATGAACTCTTAACCCTTAACCCTGAACTCTAGAGCCTTGAACATTGGAACCCGAGAACCGTGGACCCTAGAACTTTAAAACCTAGGACAGTGAACCCTTGAAATCTAAACCCTGGAACATAAAACCCTTGACTCTAGAACTCAATATCCCAAAATGTTGAAACGCTGAAACTTGAATCTACGAACCCTAAACCCTAGAACCTTGAATTCTCAAACTCTGAAACTTGAACCCTGGAACCCTGAACCTTGAAAGCCTAAATCATAAACCCTAATCCCTCCAAACCTTGAACCTTAAATCCAGAACCTTGGAACCATGAACCGTTATTCTTGAACCTTGGAACCTTGCTAGCCTAGAACCCTACGACCCCTTAAACCTTGAACCCTGGAATTCTGAACCCTCAAACCTTGAAACCTTTAACCCTAAACCATGTAACCCTTAATACTAGACCTTGGAACCCAAAAGTCCTTGAGCACTGAATGCTTAACCCTAGAACCTGTAACCATTGAACTCAAAAACCCTGAATCTCGAATATTGAACCGATAACCCTTAACCCTTAAACCCTAAACCCTAAACCCTAAACATTAAAACTAATCTTAGAACTTAGAACTCTGAACCCTAAACATTGGACCCTTTACCTTGGATCCCCATAATCCTAGAATCCTTGAATTGTTTAACAGTAGAAACCATAATTTTGGATCCCGAAACCCCTTGAACCTTGAACCCTGAACCTTGAACCTTTGAACCCTTGAACTCTAAAACCTTAAACTTTGAATCATGGACTTAATCTTGGAGTCTTGAAATCTAAACCCTTAAACCCAAAACCCAAAACCTAAAACCCTAAACCATTTCTGTTGGAACCGTAGAATACTGAACTGTAAACGCTTGAACAATGAAACCCTTGAACACAAAACCCAAAACCCTAAACTTTGAATCTTTCAACCTCGAACCAAGAACTTTGTGTTGGCTTCAAAAGTGTGTTTAAAGTAATCAATTATTTTTTATGATAACTAAGATGAAAGTGAAAGATAAAATAAACTAATTACAATGCTTATATCGGACTTATCTATTCATGAGAAATACCAAAGTCTAATATTTTGTTTAAGTGCTGCAGAATTTTCAAATACATGTGCAATTTGTGTCGACCCCAGAAGCTCAGCCTTAACATTTTGTGTCGACCCATATACAAAACAGAGACGAACCATTTCAAAAAGTGTCGACCCTTAGATAGACTTTGTGTCGACCCCAGAAGCATCGATGTGTCGACCCTATTAAAAGCTTTGTGTCGACCCCATAAGCAAATATGTGTTGACCCTATCAAAAGCCTTGTGTCTACCCGTCCTGCATTTTACAAAGTGAACAACTTATGTTTGTGTCGACCCCATATTAATTGTGTCGACCCCAGAGCTATCCAGAGACGAATTATCTATAATTTGTGTCGACCTCAACAAGATTGTGTCGACCCCAACACTTTCCAGAGAAGATTTTGTGTCGACCCAAATGACATTTGTGTCGACCCATTTTTGGCAGATCAGCACCAACGGTCAGATAATGCACAATGACTATATTTTTGATGTGTCTACCGGCTAGTGCTTGTGTCGACCCTAACTGGACTTGTGTCGACACAACTGAACAGACAAGCAGTAACTTATAAATAGTTGAAGCGATTTCACCTTTCAACAACAATCTTTCTACGAGAGAAAACTACGCTGAAGTGCTGCCAACTTTATTTCTCAAACCTTTACTATCTCAAATCCTACTCCTTAACTTTATTTATCATTATTGAGATTGAGTGAGTCAGTTCATTAAGAAACCGTACAAATTGTATTTTCCTCTTGGAACACTTGTTGTAAAAGGGGTGACACTCCTTCAAGAAAAGAGTCAAAAGGTTTGATTGACACCCGTAAGTCAATCGGAGTAAAGCTCAAGGTTTGAGAAAGAAAGATCTTCAAGGAGGTACCTTGAAGCACGGACGCAGGCAAGGTTGGCCGAACCGCGTTACCAAACCGGTGTTAATCTCTCTCCCTAAACTCTTATCTTTGTTGAAGAATTCCGCACTAGAGTTTAGAAATAACTAAACAACTCGCACGAAAGTGTCAATTATGTCGACCCCTCCTAAATCCTGGGGTCGACCGAAACTTACATGAAGATAGTCCTTCGGTCTATTTAACCCAACTTACTTCATTACTTTACTTAAACATGGCAACCATCAAACACAAACACCAATCAAACTCAAACACTTGGGCCGGTGCACAGTGTGATACACCCCAAACAGAGTATTCTTATTCTAATTATTCATAATCGTAGCTAATTCACGTGTTCCTAATTTTCTAACATTTCCTAATAACTTCATCCAATTTTCCCTTAGACATTATTCTTTTTATCACCTTCAACCTACTAATTCACTAATATCCACAATACTTGAGTTCATCAATAACTATCAATCATTCATGAAATAACTCTTAAACATTTATATCTTAAAATCAAAAATTCTAAATTAAAAAATGAGGGTTGTTACATAACAATTCCTAGGTTGTGGGTTAATGATTTAGTGTTCATGATTCTATTGTTCAAGGTTTAGGGTTCTAAGGTTTAAGATTCAAGAGTTTAGTTTTTTGAGTTTAGGGTTCAAGGTCGGTGGTTTAGGCTTCTAGGGTTCAAAAAGGGCAATGTTATAGGGTTCATATTTCAAGGGTTAAAGGTTCAAGGTTCCAGGATTATAGGGTTTTGGCATCTAGGGTTCTAAGATTTAGGTTTAGGGTTTAGGTTTAAGGTTCAAGTATTTAAGGGTTCCATATAAGGTTCCAGAGTCTAGGGTTCAGGGTTCCATGGTTCAAGGGTTCTAATTCTTGGTTTCGAGGATTCAAGGTTTAGGCTTCAAGGGTTCAAGGTTCCAGAGTTCAGGATTTTAGGGTTTAAGGTTCTAATATTTTAAGGTCCTTGGGTTGTTGGTTTCACTGTTTAAGGTTAAAGTTTCCAAGGTTTAGGGTTCAAGGTTCATTGGTTTTTGGGTTTCAGAGTTCAGGTTAAGGGTTTCCAAGGTTCTAGGGTTCCAGGTTTAAAGTTTAGGGTTCTATGGTTTAAGGGTTCCAAGGTTCGGGGTCTAGTGTTTAATGGTTTTTTGTTTCGGTAATTCTCAATTTATTATTCAGGGTTCCAGGGTTCGGGTTCAATGTTCCAGTGTTTCAGGGTTCACGGTTCTACAATTTAGGGTTCACATTTTAAGTTAAAGGTTTTAGGGTTCAACGCTCAAGGTTTAAGGGTTCCATGTTTTTTTGTTTCACGGTTCCAAGGTCCAAGGTTAAGGGTTATAGGGTTCATGGTCAAGGTTTTAGGGTTTAAAATTCAAGGGTCGAGGTTTCAAAGGCTTAGAGTTTAAGCGTCCAAGGTTCAAGGTTCAAGGGTTTAGGTTTCAAGGTTTGAAGGTTTGGGGTTCTAAGGTTTAGGGTTTAGAGTACCAGAATTTCAAGGTTCAAAATTCTAGGTTCTATAGTTCTAGGGTTTAGGGTTCTAGGGTTCAGATCCATGGTTCTGGAGTTAAAAGTTTATGGTTGAAGGGTTCCAGAGTCCCATGGTAGAGTTTTCCACTATAGCAGGGTTCAGGGACAACGGTTCCAGGGTTAAGTGTTCCAAAGTTTTGGGTTCCATGATTGAAAGTTTAGGATTCTAGGGTTCAAGGGTTTAAGTTTAAGGTTTCAGGTTTAGGGTGTACAGTTCAGGATTACAAGGTTCAAGGGTTCTAGGGTTATAGGTTTCAGGGTTGAGGGTTCAAGGTTCTAGAATTCAAAGTTAAGGTTCATAGTTCAAGCATTCCGAGGTTCAGAGTTGTAAGGTTTAAAATTCTGGTTCGAGGGTTCCATGGTTTGAGGTTTCATTGTTTCAAGGTCAAGGTTTAGAAAGTTTAGAGTTTTGGCCTCCAAGGTTCAGGGTTCCAGGGTTCTATGGTACATAGTTCTAGGATTTCAGGGTTCAATGTTTGATGGTCCAAGATTCTAGGGTTCACGGTTCCATGGTTCAAGATCCAAGATTTTTCGATTCTAAGGTTTAGGGTACCATGGTTAAGGGTTCGAAGGTTTAAGGGTTTCTGAGTCAAAGGTTTCAGAGTTCCAAGTTCATGGTTCAAGGTTTTAGGGTTCCACGGTTTAGTGTTCAGAGTTAAAGGTTCCAAGGTTCAAAAGTTTTTTAGACTTTAGGGTTTATGCTTTGAAGGTTTAGGGTTCTAATGTTCAAGGTTCAGCATTCTAGGGTTTATAGTTTATACTTAAAGGGTTCCAGGGTTTAGGGATCCAGTGTTTTATGGTATTGTGTTCCACGATTCCAAGGTTTAGGGACAACGATTTAGGGTTCAAAGATTCAAGGTTTAGGGTTCCAAGATTAGGGTTCTATGGTTCAAAGGTCAAAAGTTCAGAGTTCACGATTCCAAGGTTCAGGGGTGTATAGTTCCATGGTTCTACAATTTTGGGTTTGGGTTCAAACTTTCATGCTTCAAGGTTCGAGGGTTCATGGTTCTTGGGTTTAGAGTTTGGGGTTCAAAAATCTAGCATTCCAAGGTTCAGAATTATAAGGTTCAAGGTCTTAGGTTTCAAGGGTTCCATGGTTTCAGATTTTAGGGTTCCAAGGCCAAAGGTTAAGGGTTACAAGGTTCATGGTTTAAAGTTCCATAATTCCCAAGTCATAAGGTTCCTTGGTTCAAGATGTAAGGTTTAAGCTTCCAAGGTTCAGGTTTCCATGGTTCAGATTTTAGGGTTTGAGAATTCAAGGTTCGAGAGTTCGAGATTTAGGGTTCAGAGTTCCATTATTGTGTAACACCCAACTTTTGTTTATGTAAATTAGATTTTTATAAATGTAGTGTATTATGACTAGAGTATGAAATGTACAAAAAAATGAATACAGTGATGGCATTACATCTTAGAAGTTGTGAATTGATGAATCAGAAATAATATTAGTAATTACCTGATTCCAAGGTTTTAGGGTCTTCACATGGATTTGGTTTCTTTGAAAGACATTTAATAGATTAGTATATGAAGCTACAACAACAAGAATTTCTTAAATTGGAAATGTATAGAGAAAGTTATGGATCTTAGAACCCAACGGTTAGTAACAAATGTCGGGTTGGAATTGGATAACTGAGTAGTTTCTGTGTTTTAATCATATCATGCATTATAACTGCTCAATTGACAAAGTGTTCTTCTCAAAAGTTGTAGTAGACATCTAGATAAGAAGATTACTAGGTAGATCAACTATATTGGAGTTCTGTAGAGAAACTTATGTATGTTTTAAGTTTGATAAGGAAAACCGGACTATAGAATTATGGACTTTTGAGCGATGTTCGGTATTTCGTATAATTGAACATAATAGGCTCCGAATTTGAAGTTTAATTCTTCTACAAAGTTAAATTAAACTCAATAAGGAAAATATGGGTTTTTGAATTATGAAAATCCGAGTTTTGGAGCAAAAGTTATGAAAGGTTTAAATGGAGGTTAACACCCTAAATAAAAGGGAGATACCTTGAACTCTCGGGTTTGATTAAGGGTTGACAATTTATTGCCAAAATGCTGTCTTTTAATGAAATATTAAGGAATTTAATACATGATTAATTAATGATGGGCCAATAGAAAAGTTTCACGTGGAAAAGATGGTGACACCTCATGCTTGAAGAGGTGGTGACACCTCATGCTTGGATGGTGACACCTCATGCTTGGATGGTGACACCTCATGCTTGAACCACATGACTCACCTTCCAAAAGGGATCCTTAGCTATTAGTCATCCCGACCATCAGCTCTCTCTCTCAGCACTTTCTTGCAGATCTCTCACCTCTCTAAATCCTCTCCAAATTCGTGTGAGAAAATTAGGGTTTGTCACAAAAGTGTGAGGTTTTAGTGTTTTGTGCAAGAAATTATGGTGTTTAAGAGCTAGAAGTGCAAGAGAAGGAAAAGCCTACGACTCAAGCCCTAAGGTACCAAGAAATACCTTTCAGATGTTCATTTTGGTGCTGTAATGAATTATCAGGGATTGAATTTGCGTTACATGGTTAAGATACATGAAATTGTGGAGGTAGTTTATGGGTATACACTTTATAAGTCATGTTATCCAGTTTCATAAATGTAAATTTTACGAAGTCTTTGAGTTACAATTTGGCTATAATTTCTTCTAATGAAGTGTAGCCAACAGTCTAAGGTTTATATTGGTACCTTTTGTATCCTGATTTGATTAGTGTAGAAAACGTTGTGTATATCGAAAGTTCAGGTAAAAACAGGGTATGAACTAATAGGGTCATGTTATACCTGATTTTAAAGATGTAGAATTTATAAGGCTTTTAAGTGAGAATCTGATCACAACGTCTTCTAAAGAAATGTAGTAGACATCTTAAGCATGAAATTGGTACCTTAAGCGTTTTGTAGCAAAAGTTAAGAATGCCGAAAGTTTCTAGTAAAATAGGGTATTACGGGTTTTGCTTATATTATTTTATTTTCTGATGTTAAGGTATATAAGCAAGCTTATTGGATCCTTAAGGACTCAGAATACTAAGCCTAAGCTAAGGAGATCAAGTAAGTAAATCTTTGCTTGTCTTTGGCCCCTAAGGGGACTACATCACAAAGAATGGAGTTTAGGTTGCATTGTTAGTATGAATAATCTAATTAATTAATAATTATAAGTATATTAATGATAATATTCTGTTGGGGTGTATCGCACCGTACACCGACCCAAGTGCTTTGGGTTTGATTGGTGCTTGATTGACATTGTTTGATGTTTGATGTTTGATGTGTAAATTGCTTTATGAGTATAATTATGCTAAGAAAGTCTATGAATGTCATTCATGTTATTGAGAAACGCTTGCTTATTGTACGTTGGCATATGATTGAGTTATTTTTAATATGTCATGCATATGTATGCTCATGATCATGCTCATGCATCATGTTTTAAGAAAATAACGAAAATGTTTTCCTTGCATGTTTTCAAAATGTCACCCAACTGGATGTCAGGATGGTATGGGACGTCTCCGGCATTCCATGCATTAATGTATGTAAAGCTGAAACAATGGGATGAAGCCACAAGGTGGTAAGCTTGGTCGAGAGGGCTAGGTGATGCCACGAGGTGGTACCCGAAAATGTGATGGACCTTGGTGGAAGCACGGGGTGGAGCTTTTGATCAAGGCACACGGGTGAAAGTCGGGTCGAGAGGGCCTGAGCTTTCCGGGTCGAGAGGGCTTGTGCTTTTTGGGTCAAGAGGTCCTTGGGGCTACTTGGTGGGTTCTGTGGTCAGGGCGGTCACGGGGTGGAAAGCCAGGTCAAGTAAACGAGAACGATAAAGAACATAATGAATTGTATGTTTTTATGAAAGCACGAGCATGTTAGGCATGTAAGTTTGTGAGATTTCTTACTGGCTTTAGGCTCATGGGTTATGCTATGTGATGTAGGTGATGAAGATGAAGGTGAGGGGCTTAACCCTCCAATTTGATGTGATAATCATGTCGTGGAGATGGAAGATCCAGTGCGGGAAGCTTGAATCGTTAAGTGCCGACCCATGGGGATGTCAGAGATTTTGATTTATTTTGGAGTGTTTTGTTTCAAACAATGTTTATAAACATGTTTACTAAACATTTTGTGAATATATTTTATATGTATGATGATTTGTTTGCTTTTTTGTGTGATATTATGTTTGGCTTGAATGAATGATGGGGTTTTCACAATTTTATTACAAACGCTTCCGCTGAGTTTTACGAAAAGAATTTGAAGCCAAACGCCTTTCCAAAATAAAAAATTTTATGTCAAAAAAAAGAGGGATATTACAGATATGGTATCGAGCCCACCATATTTTAAAACTGATTCTGTAGACTACTTAACGATACAAGCTTTCGCATGGAGACGCTTCATCCACTGTAAGTATGTTTGAAATTTGCTTTATTTGATTGTGATTGTTTATGTGTATTGTTTGTTAAATTGCTAGTATTAAATAAGCAATGCCAAGAATTACTGGATCCACAGATGAGGGCACTAGCCAGGAGAATGAAAGTGTAATTGACAGATTGGTGGGCTTAGTGGAGCGCCAATCACAATACCTAGAAGAGTACCGGGCAAGAGAAGGTCAAGGAGGCGAACGAAGGAACAATCACAGTGAGCTCAGTTGTGAGAGGTTCAATCGCCTTCATACCCCAAGTTTCGATGGTCATTCAACTGATCCAGCTATAGCAGAAGAGTGGATCAGAAAGCTAGTAGATTTATTTGAATATGCAAAGGTAGAAGGAAGAGATAAGGTAATTTGTGCCACTTTTATGATGGAGAGTAACGCAAGATTTTGGTGGGACACTATCAAAGCTTCCAAAGATACAAGTGAAATAACGTGGAATGAATTCAAGGAAGCTTTCAATACCAAATATTTCAGCCGAACTGTTCGAACTGCCAAAAAGATGGAGTTTGTACACCTCCGCCAAACCGGAACCGTTGGGGAGTATATTTGACAGTTTGAAGCTTTGTCGAGGTTCGCCCCACATCTTGTAGCAGATGATGAACTAAAGGTATATCAATTCACTCAAGGCCTTAGACTAGAGATTTATCGAGGCATAAAGACGGTCAGCACCGAGAGCACTAGTTACAACAACGTGGTGGCCAAGGCCTTGGAAATTGAGGAAGTCGAGATGAGGTTCCAAAGATACAGGGAATCTCAAAAAATGTTTGTTAAGCCAGTGCAACCTCAATAGCAAGGTAAAGGTTGGTAGCCTCAAAGGGGAATGAAACGATCAGGTGAAGATCAATCGAGCATCAACAAAGGAAAACGTGTACAAGGATCTTCTCAAAGTAATCCGTGCCCAAAATGCAGGAAATGGCACCTTGGTGAATGTATGGCGGGCTCCAGATGCTGCTACAAATGTAAGGAACCAGGACACCTTATGCGAGATTGTCCCCAAAACAAGGAACAACCCAAAGTTAATCCTCGGGTGTTTGCCATGATTGAACCCGAAGACATGAAGCAGCTAGCGGTGGTATCAGGTGTAGGATCGAGATTAACCTAAGAGGGGGGTGAATTAGATTAATCACACTTTTACCCTTTTTTTAAAAAAAAACACTAAATCAAGTTCGTGCGAATTCTTTAGTGAATCTCTAAACTCTAGTGCGGAGTACTTAAACAAATAATAAGGAGTTTAGAGAGAGAAGAATGACACCGGTTTGGTAACGCGGTTCGGCCAACCTTGCCTACGTCCGCGCTTCAAGGTACCTCCTTGAAGATTCTTTCTTGCTCAATCCTTGAGCTTCACTCCGATTGACTTACAGGCGTCAACCAAGCCTTTACAGTGACTCTTCTTTAGGAGAGGCATCACCCCTCTTACAAATTTCTCTCACAGAGTTTTATACAAGATTTTTGCTGTTGCTAACCGACTCTTTCAATCAACAAATGAATATTCAAGATAGAAATAAAAGGATTGAGAGAATGAAATAAATCTCTAAAATTTAGCAGCAATTCGGCTTTTTGCTCTTGAAAGAATCGTTGTTGAAAAGTGAAGCCGCTTCATCTATTTATAGGTTGCTGCTTTTCTGTTCAGTTGTGTCGACATAAGTCCAGTTTGAGTCGACATAAGCACTAGCCGGTAGACACATCAAGATATATCCGTTGAGGAGTTTTTCTGACCGTTGGTGCTGATATGCCAAGATGTGTCGACATAAAAATGTTTGGGTCGACATAAAATCTTCTCTGGAAAGTGTTCGGGTCGACACAATGTTGTTGGGGTTGACATAAAGTTGTAGAGAATTCGTCTCTGGACATGTGTGCGGTCGACATAAAAATGTTGGGGTCGACATAAAACTTGTTGGGGTCGACACATATACTTTGTAAAATGCAAGAAGGGTTGACACAAGGCTTTTGTTGGGGTCGACACAAATTTGCTTCTGGGGTCGACATTTGCACGTTGTACTTAGGTTTGGGTCGACACAAGGTTTTTGTTGGGGTCGACATTTGCACGTAGTACTCAGGTTTGGGTCAACACAAGGTTTTTGTTGGGGTCGACACATATTCTTCTCGGGTCGACACATATTGGCTTTTGGGGTCGACATAAGGAACGTGGATGCCTGGATGGGTCATTTGCACGTTGTACTCTCTTGGAACGTGGATGGGTCGACACAAATTCTTCTGGGGTCGACACAAGGATTATATAAGGGTCGACAGATATGTGAGGGCAGACCTTCTGGATTTTCCTAACTGGTTTGGTCATCGGTCGACATAAAATCTTAGCGGTCGACATAAGTTTGTTCTCTGGTTTGGTCATCGGTCGACATCAAATCTTAGCGGTCGACATAAGTTTGTTGGTGCCTAAAGATGGGTCGACATATCTGTAAATCGGTCGACATAAGTTTGTCCTCTGCCTGAGGATGGGTCGATATAAACATGAATCGGTCGACATAACCTACCTGTAACAGACTTGTAAATTCTGCAGCACTTAAACAGATTGTTAGACTTTAATTGTACCCTTCAAAGAGGGTATTTCTCATAAATGGTTGAGTCTAATTTAAGCAGTGTAAAGTAGATTATTTTATCTTTCATGCTTATTTTGCATAGTTATCATCAAAAACAATTTATAACTTTAAACACGCGTTTAAAGCTAACATCAGATACACTTCTTATTAATGGTGCACATGTATATGCCTTGATTGATTATGGTGCCACTCATTCATTCATGTCATCTACATTCATGATTAAATTGAATTGTTCACCGATGGTGGCTGAGCACATATATGATTTGATGTTACCGTCTGGTGAGCGATTATGTTTGAATTTGATATTATCGGATTGCATGGTCACGGTCAATGATCGGGACCAATATGCGGACTTCATTATTATGGATATGAAGGGTTATGACGTGATATTGGGAATGGATTGGCTATTCCGGCATTATGCTACTACCAACTGGCGGACTAGAATAGTCAATTTTCAGCCTCAAGACATGGAAGAGCACTCCTTGCAAGCCATGAGGAAAATTCAGAGAACGTCGATGGTGTCGTGCATTAAGGCACAACAGTTATTAAAATCCGGATGTGAGGGATTTTTGGCGAGTATAATCAATGTGCAAGAACAAGCTAAGTTGAAATTGCAAGATATTCAGGTGGTTCAAAAATTTCCCAAGGTATTCTTGGATGATCTTTTGGGTTTGCCTCCAGATCGGGAAATTAAATTTGTCATTGACACATATCCTGGAGCCGAGCCAGTGTCAAAAAATCCATATAGAATGGCTCCAGCATAATTGAAAGAATTAAAGGTGCAATTAGAAGATTTGGTCGACAAGGGCTTTGTACGCCCTAGTTTCTCGCCATGGGGAGCTCCTGTATTATTTGTTAAGAAGAGAGACGGATCCTTAAGAATGTGCATTGACTATCGGGAGATGAACAAGTTAACCGTAAAGAACAAGTACGCCTTGCCGAGAATCGACGATCTTTTTGATCAATTGATAGGTGCACAAGTGTTCTCCAAAATTGACTTTAGGTCGGGTTATTATCAGTTGAAGATTAAAGCATAGGATATTTCAAAGATAGCTTTCCGAACGAGGTATGGACATTACTGTTAGCTTTAAAAGTGTGTTTAAAGTAATAAATTGTTTTTGATGATAACTATGCAAAATAAGAATGAAAGATAAAATAAACTACTTTACAATGCTTAAATTAGACTTAACAATTCATGAGAAATACCATCTTTGAAGGGTACAATTAAAGTCTAACAATTTATTTAAGTGCTGCAGAATTTTCATATATATATGCAGTTTGTGCCGACCCCTAGCTTGTTTGTGTCGACCCTTAGCTTAGTTTGTGTCAACCCATAGTGTTTGTGTCGACCCTTAGGAAAATCTAGAAGCTCAGCCTTCACAGATTGTGTCGACCCTTAGAATTTGATTGTGTCGACCCCAACAAATTCCAGAGAAGACTTTGTGTCGACCCAACTTGGAGTGAAGGTTTGGTTGACACCCATAAGTCAATCGGAGTGAAGCTCAAGGTTTGAGCAAGAAAGATCTTCAAGGAGTTACCTTGAAGCGCGGACGTAGGCAACGTTGGCCGAACCGCGTTACCAAACCGTTGTCAATTTCTTTCCTTAAACTCTTATTTTTTGTTGAAGAATTCCGCACTAGAGTTTAGAAATAACTAAACCACTCACACAAATTTGACTTAGCAATTAAAAAGTTTAGTTAACCTACTTCACACCCCACTTAGGTTAATCTCGATCCTACAATTACGAGTTCCTTGTGATGTCCTTCCGACTGACTAATGCACCGGCAGCTTTCATGGACATGATGAACCGAGTGTTCAAAGAGTTCTTGGATAAATTTGTAATCGTGTTCATTGATGATATGATGTGCCCAAGGACTCCCAGCCACCGGGAAGCATGGTGACCCGCATCCGTGCAAGGCGTCTTTCTAATGTGTTTGTTGATTTTGCAGGGACATTATTACCTCCAAGAGGTCTCTTGGATGCTCCCACTTCTATTGATAAAGAGCTCCCAAAGCATTGCCTACAATGGGAGCATGAAATGAGAGAGACAACCAACGAAGTACCAAGAGCTCCTCCGTCCGAGGTATCCCACCCGAAGGTGCACCTTATCGCGGCCATTCTTCATTCTAACAAGAGGATATCATAGCAAGGGGAGGGCTGTTTGGTCATCATGTGGTCATGTAAATATATATATATTTGAAGTAGTTTAAAGTTGTAACCAATTTTTGGGTGAAGCTTTGTTAGGTGTTGGTTCGGTTTGGACCAACTAGCTAGGTTTTGGTTCGGATTGGACCAATTCAAGTTCCTTCTTGTAGGGACTTAGGGAAAACCTATTTTGCCAATTGAATTCTGTGATTTTGTGGTCAACTTAGATGTGGGATAGAGTCAAGAGCTGATGGAGTGGGAGGCAAGTTGATGGTGGGCCCTTTTATCCACCAAACTCCTACTATTCCACTCATTTAGTCCCTAATTTATGCTAGTGTCTAATTTTGTCTTTTGTTGAAAGTTGGGAGGTATGAAACTCTGCCCCCACGTATTTTAATGGCAGAAAAGAATTGGATAAATTTGAAGAAGCTTGAAGCTCTAAAAACCTTCCCCTTTCCTCTCGGCAATTTGGAGCTTTGGTGAGTAATATCCATAGTTCTATTTTGTTAAAGGTGTTGGTGTCCTACTAGGGCCACTAAACCATATTCCATCCTTCCTCAACTCTTGTTTGGATTAAGATAAGCCTGGAAATCCCATAGCTTTCTTTCATTCTTGTGTGTTTTGGATGTTTGTTGTTTTGTGATGGTTGCTGCCAATTTTAGTCTCGCCCGAGTGCATCTTGTGTCCCAAAAGTTTAATCCATGCCATCTTCTGTTTCCCTCGTGCTAAAATCCTCAATTTTTGGCTGTGAGTTCCTCATACGTTTCTTGAAATACTTAGCCATTCACTTTACTCTCAGTTTTCCTCCAATTAAACGATGTGCATGGTTGTTTCTCCTACCTTTCTCTCCAACCATTGCAACTGCGCATTTCTGCGACTAAATTTCACCCATGATAACTTGCAAAATACCCATGCTTTTCTCCATTAAACCTAGCCATTTTATTCCCCTTTCTTGGAGGAGGGTTTCTGCCAAGTTTCCCCTTCTCAGGTCTTCGGTATTAGGAGTTGTGCAGAGATTAATCTCCACCTACTTCACTGCCAAAACGTTGTGTTGTCTGTTTGTGTTGTTGAAGAGGCCCCCGTGCCATTTTAAAATCTTTACGTGCGTTTGGTCTTAAATTTGGGCTAGTTAGAGTTTAATATTAGAACTCAATATCCCCTAAGTCTTGGACTTATATCCCGTTTGCAATTGAAGCTGTGACAGAACCAAAATTATCCCCCTGTTCTGGAAATTTCCTTCTCGGGTTGGCTTTTGCCCGTGGCTGTTTGTGTTTTTATCCTTTTCCCGACTCCTCCGCATCTTGGAACGTGTCATTTGGTATTAGAGCGCAGCTCTTCCTTCCTTATTTCCCTACTATTAAACCTTCAATTCCATTAATTTTAATGGCACATAAAAGTGGTGGCATGACCACTAGGAGAGGAGCGGTTTTGCAGCCTAGCTGAGACCTCCCCTCAACAAGTGAACCACCTCCACCACCAGCATCATCCCAAGAACGTGAGGATTTTCAGAGCCAAATAGATGGCATTAATAGAAGATTGGACATGGTCTTGCAAAGAATGGAGACTCCAAATCCTCCTAGACCGCCTCCCCTGGTTACTCTCGGAAGAAGAGCCAGAGGTGCTTGAGGCCGGTTGTATGATGTGGAAGACTCGGAGGAAGAATTTGAGCCACGAGATAGACAACCCCGTGAGGATGACTTACGGCATTTAAAGGTGACCATTCCTTTTAATGGCTCTTGTGATGGGGACTCATTTCTGACTTGGGTAGATAAGGTGGATAAGGTTTTCTAGTGCTATAACTATTCGGAGAAGTCTAAATTACAACTAGTGGCCTTGGAACTTCACGGTTATGCTAGCTTATGGTGGGACAGCTTGAGGTCTCAAAGAAGGCGTGACCGTGAGGAGGAAATTAGCACTTGGAGGGCCATGAAAATGATTATGAAAAGGAGATTTGTCCCTAGCCATTATAGGCAAGAATTGTTTTTTCAACTCCAAAATTTGAACAAAGGAAGCCTCTCGGTCAAGAGAGAAAAGTGTTTTAAATGTCTTGGATTAGGACACATTGCTGCCCAATGTCCTAANATTAGGACACATTGCTGCTCAATGTCCTAATAAGAGAGTGATGGTGCTTATTGAAAGTAGTGGAGAGATTGTAAGTGAAGATGAACCCATGGAGGAAGAGGAAGACTTAGTCGCCGAACCGAAGGATGAAATATGCCGAGCACAAGTGGGCCCCCTCCTAATGGTGATTCGAAGAACCCTCACTACAAATGGCCGACCATATTGTATCCAAAGAGAGAACATATTTCACAGCTGGTGCTTGATCAAAGATAAAGTTTGCTCCTTAATCATTGATGGTGGAAGTTGTACAAATGTAGCTTCCACCGAGCTTGTAGAAATATTGGGGCTTAAAACCAAGGATCATCCCACTCCTTATAGGCTCCAATGGTTGAATGATGAAGAGGACCTTAAGGTGACTAAGCGCACAAGAGTGGAGTTCTCAATTGGAAGTTACAAGGATGCTGTGTTTTGTGATATATTGCCTATGGATGCAAGCCACATTCTTCTCGAGAGACCATGGCAATTTGATCGGCACTCCATGCATGATTGTTTATCCAATGAGTATTTATTTAAGTGGGAAAACCGGAACATCAAGCTTGCACCACTAGCACCCGAAGAAATTGCTAAGGATGAGAGGTTGAGAAGGGATAAATCTTCCAACAAAGTTTTGTTTATTACCAAAAGGGAGCTGTCTCGGGTGGTGCTCCAAGAAGAACCGATTGTATTGATCCTATTCCGGGAAAGAATGGAAGAAATAGGAAGAGCTCTGGAGAAATTTTTAGCACTCATTGAGGAATATGGAGATGTGTTCCCCGAAGAGCTACCGATTGGCTTACCTCCCATCCGGGGGATTGAGCATCGGATTGACCTCCAACCCGGGGTTGTGCTTTCAAACCGGCCAGCATATAAGATGAATCCTGAAGAAGCCAAGGAGCTTAACCAGCAAGTGCAAGAGCTCTTTGATAGAATATCAAGGGCAAGGGAAGGAAAAACCAGCACTCGAGTTATCAACCCGGATAGGCCAAATACAAGGGTATAATGGAGGAAGGATATCTCGGGATG
>QAOC01007794.1:10423-24145 GCA_003255005.1 Begonia fuchsioides | reverse complement strand
GTAAGCATGAGGTGAAGAGGCAAGCATGAGGAGGAAAGGTAAGCATGAGGTGAAGAGGCAAGCATGAGGTGGAGAGGCAAGCATGAGGTGAAGAGGCAAGCATGAGCTGGAGAGGCAAGCATGAGCTGGAGAGGCAAGCATGAGGTGGCTTCACAAAATTTTCTCCTCCAACACTTAACTCACTTGTCACATACTCTAACCTTACTTCTTATTTCTTAAAGCATTCCTTTCAATGGCGTATTTTAACACACTACCAACAATACTTCGTGATGCACTTATCAAGATTTAACAAAATAATTTACATTTGTAATAACTAAGGTACTTAAATGGCTCGGGTGTTACACGAAGCCCTTAGCTCTAACCCATAAGCCATATGACCTAAGCGCAAAGCCCTAAATGCAATCCCAAAGCTCTAAGTCCTAATCTTAAAGCCTAAAGCCATATGCCATATGCTCAAAGCACGAAGCCCTTAGCCAAAAGCCTAGAGCTCTAAGACCTATGCCCTAAGCCTTGAGCCTTAAGCCATAATCCCCAATCCAAAAGCCCTCAGCCATAAGCCCTATGAACTAAGCCTAATGCCCATAGCTAAAAGCCCAAAGCCCTAAGATGTATTCCCTATGACCTAAGTAGTGAGCCCTAATCCCAAAGGACAACGCCCAATGCCGTATGCATTTAGCCGTAAGCCGTAAGCTCTAAGACTAAAGCCCTAAGCACTATGCCCAATGCCATAATCATAATGCTCAAAGCCAAATTTAAAAGCCCAAAGCCTTAAGCTCTAACCGCTAACCGCTAAGCTCTAAGCCCTAACCCTTAAGCCCAAAGACTAAGTCCTAAGGCAATCCCATATCCCAAAGCCTTAATCTAAAATCCCAAATCCCTATTCCCTAAGCCCTAAGCCCAAAGCCCCAAGGCCAAATCCAAATTCTCAAAGCTCTAAGCCCTAAGTCATGAGTCTCAAGCCTTAAGCCTAAAGCAGTAAGTCCTACCCCCTAAGCCCAAAGACTTGTGACCTAAGCCCTAAGCCCTAAGCCCTAACCCCTAATCCCTAAGGCCAATGCCCTAAGCCTAAAGCCTTAAGTGCAAGCCCTAAGCTCTAAGTTTCAATCTTAAAGTCTAACGCCCTAAGCCCTAGGCACAAAGCACAAAGCACAAACCCCTAAGTGAAAAGCCCAGAGCTCTAAGACCTAGGCCCTAAGTCCTAAGCCCTAAGATTTAAGCCTAATGCCCATAGCTTAAAGCTAAAAGCCCAAAGCCCTAAGACGTTTACCCTATGCCCTAGGCCCTCAGCCATGTTCCTTGTACCCTGAGCCCTATGCTTTGAAAGCCAAGCCCTAAGTGGTAAGCCCATATCTCAAAGTCGAAAGACCTATGCCCTAAGCTCTATTCCCTAAGCCCTAAGCCTATGCCCAAAGCCTTAAGTCTTAAGTTCTAAGAATAATCACAAAGCCCTATGACCAAATCCGTAAGCCCTAGGGCCGAATCCCTAAGCCATAAGACCAAAGCCTAAAGCCCTAAGCCCTAATCCCTAACCCCAATAAGCTAAGCGCAAATCCTAACATAGAAAGGTTGAAGTCGTAAGCTCCAAGCCTTAAGCTCAAAGCCTTAAGCTCAAAGCCTTAAGCTCAAAGCACTAACCCTGAAACCAAACCCTAAAGCTCAAAGGTAAACCTTGTAGCCCTACGTATTTTGCTCTAAGCCCCGAGCCCTATGCGTGATTCTATAGCTTAAAGCATTAAGCCCTAGGCCGTACTCTTTAAACTCTAAGCTTTAAGCTCTATTCAAAAAGACCTAAGCTCTATACCCTAAGCCCTATGATAGCCTTAAGTCCTAAGTCGTAAGCCTTAAGCCCAAAGCCTTAAGCCAAAGCCTTAAGCCCTAAGCCCAAAGCCCTAAGCCCTAAGCCCAAAGCCCTTATTCCTTAGGCCAAAGGCCAGCCCTTAGCCTTAAGCCCTAATTGCTTAGCACTAAGCCAGAAACCCTAAGCTCAAAGCACTTAAATCTAAGTTCAAAGCCATTAACCCTAAACCCTAATTTATATGCCCAAAGTTGTAATCCGAAAGCCCTAAGCACAAAGCACTAAACCCAAAGCCTTAATCCTAAAACCCAAAGACCAAATCCCAAAGAGCTATGCCCTAAACGCTAACCCCAATGCCCTAATCCCAAAGCCCTAAGCATAAAGCCTAAAGCAAAAAGACCAAAGCTGAAACCCCTAAGCCATATGCCCTAATTCTAAAGCCTAGTTTATTAAGCCTTAAACCTTAAGGCTTAAGTCTTATCTCTCAAGGATAAAGCCTTAAGTCATATGCCAAAGGCCTACACCCTAACCTCTAAGCCCAAATCCCTTACTCCTTAAGCGTACACCCTAAGCCCTGAACCATAAGGCCAAAGCAATAAGCCTTAAAGAAAAAGACTAAAGCTCAAACCAAACCCCTAAGCCATCAGCCTTAAACCCAAAAGACTAGGTCCAAAGCCAAAAGCCAAAAGAAAAATCTCTCATCCCTAAGCATTAAGCTCTAATCCCTAAGTCGTAATCCTTAAACCCAAAGCACTAAGCCCTAGGCCCTAAGCCCTAATCCCAAACTCCTAAGCCCAAAGTAGAAAGCCAAAAGCCTATGCTTTGTGCCTCGATCTTGGCATCTATTTCCAAGGTTACCCATATGAAGAGATGTTTGGGTTGCTCCAAGTCTTTTGGGGTAGGTTCCTCCATAATTATTCTGAGCTCATCATTTCCTACAGAAAGAGCAAATTGATTAGAAAACTCCTTAGCTCAGGCGAGGGTGATGGCTCCTTGACGTATGGCTCTATACAAGGCATCCCATGGTATGTCATTCTTTCGGGGTATTTGAGGATTTGTCCTCAAATCTAGGGGTGAATCTTCCTCCCTTCATTTCTCCACTTCATTTGAGTCGATTCTCACGACATTGAATCACTCAAGGTGTATATTAAAGTTCATTAGAAGACCATAATTTCAATGGAGCAACATAACTTCATGTATAACACAAAATTCCAAAATCGGTTCCAACACTCCTCATTTTAAAGTTTTGTTTTCTATTCCAACTTCAAACAACTATAACTTCCTCTATAATGATCCATTTGTGATGTGACATGCCACATATTGGCATCCTGAGCGGAATACTCATCCGAGCCCGAGCTCGGGAATTTTCTAATTTCTGTTTTAATTTTGCAGGAAAAATACTGAAAGATTTCCACATTTTTAAGCCAACTTTGGAAGATCAAGAAAGGAAAAAATATGTTATAACTTGGCTTGGAGAAGAGGCGGAACTTAACCCAAAACCCAAGGAGTCTAGACCCAAACCCGCATTTGATCTCAGTCGAAGATGCTCGTTGCATGAGAACCCGAGAGGGTTTCTCAGCTCAGATGGACAACCACATTTTGGCTCTTTTCATGATCTTGGCGGCCTTAAATCAAAGCAACTTTTTCTAAGGAAAGATAGCTAACTTCTTAAGATTTCCAACGAAAGGTAGAACGTTAAAATTGGATGCCATTTGCCTAGGGTTATCTAATTATATATTTGGGAGGGCATTTTGGACATTTCCTAGGAGCTTAATGAACTGGAGGAGGAGCGTCCCATGAAGGTTCCTCATTGGTCCATCTTTGATGCCATTGATTGTACTTCTTGGAGATGTTTTGGGCCATCCGATGAAGAACGTGATGTTGCTTAGTCCCATCCGATGAAGAACGAGATGTATTGGTCCCATCCGATGAGGAACGTGATGTTCCTCATGTGAGAAGATGTTTAGGTTACTCTAAGTCTTTCGGGGTTGGTTCCTCCATAGTTATTCTGCGCTCATCATTTCTTACAAAAAGAGCAAATTGATTAGAAAACTTTTAGCTCGAGCTTGGGTGATTGCTCCTTGAGGAATGGCTCCATGCAAGGCATCCCGTGGCATGTCATTATGACACGAAATTGAAAAATGGAAGAACCGTTTTGGTAAAGGTTGGCCAATTTTATGAAGGTCGGAATGTGTTTGGGGATGAGGAATTTATGGCTGATTTTGGGAGAGTTTGATAAAGGATAATGGTCACAAAATAGAGGGAAGAGTTAAATGAAACTTGCTACTAACCTTTCTTCCTTTTAAGAATGATTGAAAGCAGGAAGAAAAACTGAACTTACTACCCTAGAAGTAAGCTAAATTGAAGGTTCTTCTCGGACGGCCGGATATGAATCAATGGAGTTTGATCGGAAGGGAGCTTAGGAAATGAATTCCAAAGAAATGCAAATGCACTTTAATTTTCAATATCACAAAGCTGATTACAACCATCCTCAAGTAAGGTATTCATAAACTCTAAGTAGGCTGAAATTATAACCACATTCGGTTGAATGAATCAACCCAAATTGAGTGACTACATTCAACTTGAAAATAAAAAAGGAAAACTAAATTCTAGCAATTTGTTAGCAGCTAACTAACATCACATGGAGAAGAATAAATTTCTACAACATGAAGAGAGAGAGAGAGAGTTGGCTGCTAATCAAAAAGTAGAAACCCATAAAACCCATAAATAATCCATAAAACCCATAAGAAACCCATAAAAACTGATGTCATACCCAATGTAATTCCATGTGCACGAAATTAAGCATAAAAAGAGCTAATAGAAAAGATATAGTTTGTAAATGAAATAGTATTGCATGGCTCATGCAATGCTAGAAACTGGGTGCACTTTCTTCTCGGGCTAGAAAACTGGGTGCACCATCTTCTCGGGTCCTTTTTACTTCTTCTCCTTGATCCATACATGAAATAAGATGGTTGGGCTGCTCTTGATCATTAGAAGAAGGCTCCATGAATGATATTTCATTAGATAGGATCCCTGCAAAATGAACAAACAAATTAGGAAATCCTTTGGCTCAGCCTCAGGTGATGGCACCTTGAGGAAGGAGAACCCGAGGCATGTCATCCTCTTGGGGTGTTCGAGGATTTGTCCTCAAATTAAGAGGCTGAACCTCTTCCTCCAAATCATCTATCACTTCCCCAATGTAAGGAGACAAGTCTGGTATGCAAAGTCAATGTAAGGGAGTTGTATGTCTGAATCCGTGCGTTTCTTACTCACAATGCTTCTCAACAAATTTCTTAAAGTACAATTTACTACTTCGGTTTGAGGGTGAAAAGATGTCCTAAAGAGCAATTTTGTACCTACTTTTTTCCAAAGTGTCTTCCAAAAACCACTTAAGAATTTAGTATCCCGATCCAAAACTATGGACCTTGGAATACCATGAAGGCGCCCCACCTCCTTGAAGAAGAGTTCAGCCACATGGATAGCCTCATCGGTTTTATTACATGCTAAGAAGTGAGCCATCTTGAAAAACTTATCTACTACCACCATTATAGAATCTTTGGCCCTACTAGTACGTTAAAGACCAAGTATAAAATCCATACTAACCTCCACCCATGGATAACTCGGGATGGGCAAGGGCATGTAAAGACCTTGAGGTAGCACCCTACTTTTGGCCTTCTTGCAGATGATGCATTTCTCCACAACTTTATGGGCGTCCTAAAACAAATGAGGCCAATAGAAATGCTCCTTAAGTGCTCAATGGTTCTCTTCTCACCAAAATGGCTAGCTAGTCCACCACCATGTGCTTCCTTGATGAGAGATTCACAGATTCCCCCATGAGGAACACATAGCTTGCCACCCTTGAATAGGTAGCCCTCCGTCAAATAAAAACCACAATCTTCTTTCTGTAAACTTAACTCATACCAATGTTTAAAATCCAGATCTCCTTGATAAGCTTTCTTTATCCAATCAAAACCAAAAAAATTAGTAGTCAATTCCGTAAAAAAACACACCTTCTTGAAAGCGCATCGGCCACCACATTACTTTCACCCTTCTCGTATATGATGTTATATGGATATCTTTCTAAGAATTCCACCCACTTGGCATGTCTCATATTATTCTTGCCCTGGCTCTTGATGAGCTTGAGAGATTTGTGATCGGTGTGTATTATAAATTCTTTGGATAAGAGATAGTGTTGCCATACCTCCAAGGCTCTAATCACCGCATAAAACTCTTTGTCATATGTAGAGTAATTGAGGGATGCACCCTTGAGCTTTTCACTAAAATAAGCAATTGATCTTCCCTCTTACAACAAAACAGCTTCAATCCCATTCCCGGATGCATCACGTTCTACATCAAAAACATTGTTGAAATCAGGTAACACGAGAATATGGGCTTCACAAAGCTTGAGTTTGATTAACTCAAAACTTTCTTGACAACTATGAGTCCATGCAAACTCCTTCCCCTTCTTAGTGCAATTAGTTAAAGGGGCGACAATAGAGCTAAAGCCCTTGATAAATCTTCTATAAAATGAAGCAAGACCATGAAAACTTCTAACCTCGGTGATGCTCTTAGGAGTAGCCCAAGCTTTGATGGCTTCATTTTTTGAATCATCCCCCTCCATGCCTTCTTTTGAGATGATGAATCCTAGAAAGTGAATCTTCTCTTGCATAAAGGCACACTTCTTCAAATTTCCAAACAACTTTGTATCCCAAAGAGTATCGAACAACATTCTAAGATGATTAAGATGAGTATTAAAATCGGAGCTATAAACTAAGATTTCATCAAAATATACCACCACAATTTTCCCAAGAAATCTTTAAGTATGAAATGCTTCAATCTCATGAAAGTACTAGGAGCATTAGATAATCTGAAAGGCATCACTAACCATTCAAAGGGTCCATACTTTGTTTGAATGCAGTTTTCCACTCGTCTCCTTCCTTCATTCGTATTTGATGCTATCCACTCTTCAAGTCCACCTTAGAGAAGGAAGCTGCTCCACTAAGTTCATCTTACAAGTCATCAAGTCTAACCTTAATTTCATCTTCTTCCTATACTTAATAGTAATTTGGTTGATAGCTCGACTATCCACACACATGCAAAAACTCCCATCCTTCTTAGGTACCAAAAGAGTAAGAACTGCAAAAAATCTGGCGTACCCGTTAATTCTAGATAAACTAACCTTAATTTCATCTTCTTCGAATAATTATAGCAATAAAAAATCTTGTCTACTTTTTCAACCCAATCCGAAAATGAATCTCCATCGAAAGAACCAATAAAGGAAGGAATTGATACCTTAATGTTTCTCATGTCATCATCACGGTGGAAATGCTCATGCACATCATAGTCTTCCTCGGATTCATCGATAGCTGGACGTTTTGAAGCAAATAAACCACCTCCGAGTTTTATCTTTGGAAACGGGGTTGGAGGAACTTCATAGGAGGTGGATTAGCATCCAAACTTTGCAGCAATAACTCAAGCTTATTATTAATCTCATAAATTTGGCCTTGAACACTAGACATAGTTTGATCAGGAGATGGGGTGGCCAGGGGTGCATTTTGGAGCACCGATTCCCGGTTGTTGTGGTGAGAAGCTCCACTTCTAGTATTCATCACTTAATTGCACAAAAATTAGATAATAAAAGTATAAATGGAAGTGTGTGAAGGGATTTTGAGCTATGATACCAAATGACACAAAATTGAAACATGGAAGGACGGTTTTGGTGAAGGTTGGCTGATTTTATGTAAGTCAGAATGTGTTTGAGGATGAGGAATTTATTGCCGATTTTGGGAGAGTTTGATAGAGGATAATGATCACGAAATGGGAGGGAAGAGCTAAATGAAACTTGATACTAACCTTTCTTCCTTGCAAGCATGATGGAAAGCAGCAAGAAAAACTAAACTTACTAGCTCAGAAGTAAGATGAATTGAAGGTTTTTCTTAGACGGCCGGATATGACTAACTAGAGTTTGATCGGAAGGAAGCTTAGGAAATGAATTCCAAATAAATTCAAATTCACTTTAATTTTCAATATCACAAAGCTGATTACAACCACCCTCAAGTGATGTATTTATAGACTCCAAGTAGGCTAAATTATAGCCACATTCGGTTGACTGAATCAACCAAAATTTAGTGACTACATTCAACTTGAAAATAAAAAAGAAAAACTAAATTCTAGCAATTTGTTAGCAGCTAACTAACATCACATGGAGGAGAATAAATTTGTCCAACATGAAGAGAGAGAGAGTTGGCTGCTAATCAAAAAGTAGAAACCCATAAAACCCATAAATAACCCATAAAACACATAAGAAACCCATAAAAACCCATGTCATACCCATGTCATTCCATGTGCCGAAATTAGGCATGAAATGAGCTAATAGCAAAGATAAAGTTTGTAAATGAAATAGTATTGCATGGCTCATGCAATGCTAGAAACCGATGCACTTTCTTCTCGGGCTAGAAAACTGGGTACACCATCTTCTCGGGTCCTTTTTACTTCTTCTCCTTAATCCATCCATGAAATAAGATGGTTGGGCTGCTCTTGATCATTAGAAGAAGCCTCCATGAATGATATTTCATTAGATAGGATCCCTGCAAAATGAACAAACAAATTAGGAAATCCTTTGGCTCGGCTTCAGGTGATGGCACCTTGAGGAATGAGAACCCGAGGAATTTCACACTAGGGCTTAGAGATTATGGATTAGGGCATAGGAATTAGGACTTTGGGCTTAAGGCTTAGGTCTTTCGGCATATGGCATAGGGCTTAGGGCTTAAGGCTTACGGGGTAGGACTTATGAGATTAGGGTTTTTGCTTTGGGAGTTGGGCTTTTGAGCTTAGGGTTTAGGGCTCAAGGGCCTAAGGTTTATGTCTTATAGCTTGGGGTATAAGGCTTAGGGCTTATGGATTTAGGCACTAGTGCATAGAGCTTAGGACTTTGGGCTCTAGACTTGGGCTTATGACTTTTTCTTTAGGGCTTAGAGCTTTAGGCTTTAGGATTATGGCATTGGGATTAGGGCTTTGGCTTTTACTTTAAGGCTTTGGTGTTAGGTCATAAGGCTTACGACTTAGGGTATAAGGCTTTGTGCTTAGGGCTTATCGCATTAGGGTTTGGGCTTAAGGCTTATGACTATGAGATTTGGGCTTCGGGGTTAGTGATTATATCTTATGGATTTTGGAATAGGGCTTTTGGCTTTGGACTTATAACTGGAGGTTTAGGGGTTAAAACATAGCACTTTAGGCTTTGAGCTTAAGGCTTATGGTTTAGTACTTAGGGCTTATGTTTTTGGGCTTAGCGCTAAGGATTTTGGTTTAGTAATTAGGGCATAGGTCTTTGGGCTATGGGCTTAGGGCTTAGTGCTTTGGCTTCAAAGTTAAGAATTAGTACTTTGGAATTTATGATTTGGGCATAAGCTTAGGGCTTAAAGCTTTGGGATTTAAGCTTAGGGCCCAAGGCTTAGTGCTTCGGCCTTAGGGCTTACATTTTAGGGCTTAGTGCTTAGAGCTTTTGGATAAGGTCTGAGGGCTTAGGGCTTTGGGCTCAGGGATTTTGGCTTTGGGCTTTAGGCTTCAAGTTTGGGCTTTGGGCTTTGAGCTTATGGCCTAGGTCTTTGGGCTTTGGGTTTTGGTCTTTGGTCTTTGGACTTTTGGCTTATGGCATAGGAATTGAGTCTTATGGCGTAGGGATTTGCACTTAGTGCTTTAGGCTTAGGGCTCATGCTTAAGGCATAGATCTTTCCGCTTAGGGCTTAGGTGTTAGTATTGTGATCCAAGGGCTTGGGGGTTTAAGCTCTAGCACTTGGGCTTCGGATTTGAGTTAAGGGTTGAGGCTTAGGGCTTAGGGAATAGGGCTTTGAACATATGGCTTTGTCCATAGGGATTTCGCTTTGGGCTAAGGTTTTAGGGCTTAGACCTTAGGCTAAGCACTCAGGGCATAATGCTCTATTGTAGGGCTTAGAACTTAAGGCTTAGAGCTTATGGTTTTGGGCATTGGAATTAGGGCATTGGGATCATGGCTTTGTTTTTGGGCATAGGGCATAAATCTTATGGGCTCAGGGTTTTGGGCTGAGGGTATAATGCTTTAGGATTAGGGCTTATGGAATTAGAGTTTGGGCTAAGAAAATTTAGCTTTGTGATGTTTCTTTTGGGGTTAAGTATTATAGCTTCGAGGTTGAGGATGAGAGATTTTGACTTTACGCTCAAAACTTTGGGTTTAGGGCTTAAGACTTGGAACTTTGGTCTTAGAGCCTAGAGCTTAGGGCTTTGGGCTTATGATTTTAGTTTAAGGATTAGGGAATAGGTCTTTTTTGCTTAGAGCTTAAGATTTAGTGCTTTGGCCTTTCTTCTTAAGGCTTAGCACTTGGAGATTAGGGCTTAGAGATTCATGCCTTGGGTTTTGGGCTTTGGGATTTAGGCACATGGCTTATGGCTTTAGTTTTTGGGTTTAGGTCTTATGTTTTAGGGCTTAGGTGTTAGGACTTAGGAAATATGACTTTTGTATTTGGCCTTACGGCTAAGCGATTAGTCTTTTGGGCTTAGTGCTTTGGGCTTAGGGCTTATGACTTTGGCTTTAGGGCTTATGACATGCCCCGAAATACCTCACCCTTAACCGAACATCACGGAGCCGCTCGAAAATTTTCTAACACGTGTGCTCTTTTTGTAGGGAAGCTTATGCCAGGATTTAGCCTTGTGGAACCAACCCTAAGGGACCAAGAGAGGCTCAAGCACTCCGTGAATTACATAGAGAAGCTGGTAGACGTTGTTAATATCCCGAACCCGAGTTGGACCTTCCAAGCGAGTTTTGAGGAGGATTATAAGGAGACTAGCCCAATGGGAAGCAAGCCCAAGACCAATTGAAGTGGAGGAGGAAGATTTTTACTTTACATTTTTGTGTGTTTCTTTTTGTGCACAAACTTTAACGTTGGTTTTTGCATGCTTTTGCGTGAGAGTCTTTTGACTCCCTTAGGGTATCATCTTAGGTGTGGCAGCCCTATTAATTAGGCTGCATTTTGGTGCCTCTAGGGTGGCTCACGCAGGTGGGGATGCTGGCCTAGAGTTTTCCCAAATCAGTTTGGTCAAAGGGTCACTTTTCCCTCCTTTTTTGTGTGTGTGGTCAAATCGGGTAAGCTTCCTGACACGCTTCAAGAATGGAGAGTGGAAGAAAAGTAGGTTCGGGTAAGAGGTAAGGGACGGAAGTGGCCGAAAGAGGAGGGTTATTGAAACGGGTGGTTCTCGGGTTGCATACAGCGTTTGCAACCGAGATTTTGAGGGATGATTTGTGGATGAGGGAAGAGCTTAACCTCCAAAAATTAGGGTTAAAGGTTCAGGGAAACGGGAGATATGCAGAGAGGATTATCGGGTGCCAAAAGAAGTGGTAATCGGAAAGGAGATGGGGATGGCCGCAAAAGGGGATTTACCGGCGGGGTGGAGAGGAGCTATGGGGATTACACGCTTACCCTAGGACCACGGGGATGTGGCTGAAGACGTGCAGCAAGGCCTAGCTTTCCCTAGCTCGGAAGGGAAGCCAAAACCTAGGAGGACCTCTCGGAAGTCGCCGGATATTACTCACCGGAGAGCCGAGTCTTGGTTGCCGGAAAAACCACAGCCAAGGAGATGAAAATGCAGAGCACTTTGTATTCAAAACATCAACTAACTACAAAGCTTTGCTGAAGGAGAGTTTTGATCTCCAATGCATGAGAGAAGAACCCCTAATCGGGTGGCTAAACACAAGCTTACCCGATTTGGAGTGGCACAAAAAGGGAGGGGGGAGAGGACCACCCAAACATTACCGGAAAAGGGGGAACCAAGGGGGAGGTGGTCCCCGAATTTGGCCCTCTCCTTTGGCTGCCAACCGTGAGTCCCTCCTCGCCAAAAAGGAAACCCACTCCAAACCCATGAAAACCCATGCAAACCCATACAAAACCCATACAAAACCCATAAAACCCTAAGTAAATGTTTTTGCTGAAAAGATAAAAGAAAACTCGAAATGGAAAAGGGAATTATAGGTCGGGTTTAGACCAAGACCCACGGGGCCCAACCTAAACCCGGCCTAGACCTGACTTGAACCCGGTTCTCCTCCTTCACTTGCTTTGGTGTGCTCCCTTTCCCGAAACGCTCCAAGCTTGATGATGATTCACTTATGATATCCTTTTCCAAGTTCTCCCAAGTGAGAAGATGCTTAGGTTGCTCCAAATCCCTCGGTGTTGGATTCTCCATGGTTACTCCTAGTTCCACATTTCCTACAAAAAAGACAAACGAATTAGAAAGCTCCTTGGCCCGAGCTCGGGTGACCGCTCCTTGAAGTGTGTTTCCGTGCAAGGTATCTCCCGGCATGTCATCCTCCCGGGGTATTTGAGGATTTGTCCTCAAATCTAAGGGGGAACCGCCTCCCTCTTGTTCCTCTATCTCATCCCCAACATAAGGAGAAAGGTCTTGCACATTGAAGGTGGCCGATACTCCATACTCTCTGGGTAGCTCTATCTTGTAGGCGTTGGCGTTAACCCTTTCCAAAATTTTGAAAGGTCCATCGGCTCGAGGAGCTAGTTTGGAACCCCTTTGCTTCGGGAACCTCTCCTTCCTTAGGTGTAACCATACTAAGTCTCCTTCCTTGAAATTGGCTGCTTTCCTTCCCCGATTAGCATACTTGGCATAAGAATCATTTGCTTTTTGGATCGCCTTGCCCACCTTTTCGTGCATAGCTTTCACCAATTCGGCCTTTTTGGCTCCACTTGGATTGATAACTTCTCCCGTGGGTATAGGCACCAAATCAAGAGGGGTCAACGGGTTGAAGCCATAGACTACTTCGAAAGGAGTCATGTGAGTGGCGCTATGAACACTCCTATTATAGGCAAATTCAATATAGGGGAGATGGATGTCCCAATCGAAGAGCTTCTCACTCACAATGTGATGTGCCACGGATTAGCACATCTAGAAGCGGAAGGCTCTAGCACCATGGACTTGGTCTCGGGTTTCTAAGCCAAGGCTGAGTCAATACTTTGTCTAACAAATATGCTAATTTTTTAGGTGCCAACATGCAAAGGATGATCCAACCATCCTTGGTGATAATAGGACCGTTTTTGGTTTCGGCCCAGGATGACCTCCGGGGCTTGTGCGGCTGTTTCAAACGCTTTCCGGACCTGATTTAGCCAAGCACGCTTCTACAAAAATGTGGCCAACATCCTAAGGTTTCCAGAACGTGGCGGATCATAAAATTTAGACAACAATTGCCCAGCCAACGAATGCCATTACAGAGGCATCCAGAAGACGGAGCGGCCCGGGAGCATCCAACCCATGGTGGCCGATCCATGGCCATGTTTTGCCCCAACGGAAAGGAAGGCTCAATTACATCATTGTCCACCATTGGAGCAGCAGCTAGCAGCCCAAGGAAGTGCCCAACCCTTGGTCCAAGAAGGATGCAAATGATCAACACCGATTGGCCTTGGGCTATCCAACAATTGATGGACCGAACCTTGCCTAAAGCCTCATCCACTTTGAGCACGTATTAGAGCCCCACAAAGTTTGGCAAGTGTGGCCCATCAATGAAGGTTTGCTTTTCCCCTTGGAAGATATTTAATTTTTGGAAATACTTGTAATTTGTATCTAGTTTCGGACTTGAATTGTTGTTTGGAGGGTGGTTTGGTTTGGGGCAATTTCCTAGGTTTTGGTTTGGTTTGAACCAAGTCAAGGCCCATCTTGTTGGAACTTAGGGGAAACCCTAATTTCCCACTTGGCCTTTCTTTTGGATGATGTTTGGACGTGGGTTTTAGTCATGGATTAGTGGAGTGTTTGGGAAGCTTAAGGTGGGACCCATTTTCCACCTAACTCCTACACTTTTCACTCATAATCCCTATTTAGACTAGGTCAATTTGTGGACTTTGTTGTAAGATTGGAGGGAGTATGAAACCCTCCCTTGACGTGTTGTAAACTTCAGAAAA
>QAOC01007766.1:17743-44910 GCA_003255005.1 Begonia fuchsioides | reverse complement strand
CACCCACAAACGGATGGACAAACTGAAGTAGTTAATAGAACACTATCTACTTTGTTAAGAGCTATTATTTCTAAAAATTTGAAACAATGGGAGAAGTGTCTACCACATGTTGAATTTGCATATAATAGAGTTAATCATTCAACTACATCTTATTCACCATTTGAAATAGTGTATGGTTTTAATCCTTTAACTCCTATGGATATGCTACCCTTGCCTAATAATGAGTGTTCATTTTGATGGAAAGAAAAAGGCAGAATTCATTAGAGATTTGCATACAAAGGTCAGGGATAATATAGAAAAGAAAAATGAGCATTATGCGCGGCCAGCAAACAAAAGCCGAACAAAAATCTTATTCGAGCCAGGAGATTGAGTTTGGATTCACCTAAGGAAAGAAAGATTCGCAAGTAGGAGGAAAAATAAGTTGCAACCTTGAGGAGATGGTCCTTTTCAAGTGTTGGAGCAAATCAATGACAATGCTTACAAAATTGATTTCCCAAGTGAATATGGTAATGTAAGTGCCACTTTCAATGTTAGTGACTTATCTTTGTATGAGGTAGGAGATTCAAGGACAAATCTTTTTGAGGAAGGAGGGAATGATGCAGATCAAGTGAGGACAAAAATCAATCCCAAGAAGAAAGACCAATTGCAAGGAATTGGATGCCCAATGAAAATGTCAAGAACTAAGAAAATGCATGAAGCGCTATGTTGTTTAGTAGAAGAAATTGAAATGAAAGAATCTACTCAACATCAGAATAAAATGCTTATTATGTTAAGTGTTGAAGAAGATATTGACATCATACAAGGTGGTCAAGCACACAAGCCCAAGAGCCCAAGCCTAATAAAAGATATTGAATGGATAAAGGAAATAGGGAAGTACATGCAACTTTCCTTAAATCAAACTTTTACTTGACCAACAAGAATATATTGATAGATTCAACAATCTTCCCAAAGTTATTTTAAAAGGTTTCTTTATCAAAGTTGTAGCTGCTTTGAAGGCCTTTAAGGAATGAGCTGTATCATAAAAATCGGACGTCGTTTGCCTGGAAAAATACACAACTTACCAAAATAGAAGTGCCTTGCAACATTTTCGAAAATTATTTCTTTTATTTTAGTAAGTTTCCTAATTACTTTCTATTTCCTAATTTACTTGTTGTTAGTTTAGAAAGTGTGTAGCCTATTTAGAGGCATTTAAGCTATTGTAATAGGGGATAACTTTTATGATTAATTCACCTTGAGTGTTTTGGAGAGATTTTCTCTTTGGTTCTTTGCAAAGAACTCGATCTTTATCAAGTAAACTCTTGATAGATCAAATTTGATAGCTTTGGTTCTTACCGACAAGTTTGGTCTGGGTCAAGCTCCTTGTTTGATAACTTAGGTTCCATCGGCGAGGTTCGATTGGGGTTTCCTCGTACTTGATTCAAAGGCGATCCAGATATCTTTTTTCGCATTGTTGATGGGTCTCGTGTTTGATATACCCGTGGTTCTCATCAATTGTACAACAAAAGTGGTGAAGATAAAAAAAATGTCTCCAACTATTGACTTCACCAGATGACAAGAAGAAACCTTTAGGGTTTTCTATATAATCTTAACAAGAAAAAAAGAATAAACTTTTTTGAAAGTTTAACCTAGTCTAAGCTATGTTATTGCGCCACAGTTCTGTTATTCCTTTCTTTTTTCTCGTTTTGTAAGAGTTTTCTTAAATGATGCAATGAGCGTCCACCATCGAAGTTGAAGAATTTGGGAAAAAATGATTGGAAGGGCAGCTATTGTCAAGACATGCCAATTTTAAGAACTTTTGCATGATCTTAATCTCATCCTATGCTATGTGAACTTTGATGGATATTAACAGCCTCAGTAACATTGTTACTCCCTTTTCATATTTTAAGCAAGGGTTAAATCGTTCATATCAGGTTGATTTAGACCCACAAAAGAAGTACCATTTTTGTATAAAATCAAAGATTTACCCTAATTTCGAATAATAATAATATTATAGTGGAGTCACTATATGATTTACTTTCCCTTAACCCGCCTTCATTTATCCAAGCATAGATGGTCTATTGCTTCACCTGCAGGTGGGTCAACATGTTGTCAGCAAGATAATCTCAGCCATTCAATTCATCTACTCTTTTTCTTGTGGCTTCTTTCGTATATGAATTAGGAACAAGATAGGACACTTGCAAGCTTCCAAAATTTGAGCACATTTTGTGGGTCCTATTTTCACACTAGAGTGTTGAGATAGATGACTCATTGTTCATAAAAATTCCTCATTGAGGATGGCTCGCTTTGAAAGCATACTCTTAGCTTTAATTTTTCTTTCTCATGCTCATTTCTTTCTATTCAGTTTGCCAGTCTAAAATATTGACATTTAGGTGCAGTTTTATATGCCTTGGATAGAAATTTTTAGAGTGGACGAGTGCAGAACATTTTAATTATGTCAGCAATAAACACAAGTCAAAACACTTTCTGAACAGAATAAAATATTTATAATTTTCTCTCTAGCAAAATTATAGTGCATCTACACAGTTATAAGTTGCATCAATAAGTTTTTAATGACTAGTATTGAAGAGAGCATAAAATACAAATTGCAAATCAAGCACATATTAAATAAAGTAGATGATATTAAAACCCATCAATTTTTTAAGCTAGATTTCACTGAATTTTGGAAGGGCAAACGGTAACTAAAGTTAACGTGTGACCTATGTATTTATATGCCCCGGATGTCTAGTTTCTATTGGTTTAAGTTTCAAGTCATTCAGAGTAGTGTAAAGAAAGTTATGGCTGTTTTAGTAATGCAATGTCAAAATATTATTATGAAAGTTTTTAGAAATAAATAGCTCAAGAGTTACTATTTGATTTAATTTCATTTTTAATGTAATTTATGTCACTTTGTATTATAAATAGTGGCTGAGTAAAATGAAAAAAAAAACACAAGAATCCACAAGTTATTTTCTCTTCCAAAATTTGTTATTTCCCTCGAATTCTGATTTCTTTCAGATACAACATGAATGTGGATGATGCTGGGCTAAAACAAAAAAAAAATTGTATCCAATTTTAACTTTAACTTCATCTATTTGAGTCTTTTCTTAAATTGAAATATCAACTATTTTAATGAAACGATAAAGAAAGAGCAAATGATGTTCTCTGAGATGCCTTTAAATTCAAAGGAAAAAGCCCAAAGTCATTATCTAAAATGATATTTTTAATTATCTCTTATGATTTTATTTTGATTTAGTTTCTTTTTTCTTATAAGGTAATACTATGTTTACTCTATTAATATATTTTATTATTATAACTTCTCATTGTCGAACTGTTATTGGTGAAATAAGTATTATAAATAATTATTTTTTTGTAGTTCTTTAAATACACTTTGAATAGACTAATTATAGTTTGACATGTTTAAAGATATAATAAGAGGGTATGCTAAGAAAGTAAACCTAACATTAGTCTTTGAAAAATGACAAGTATTTACTTTTCTTAATTTTGAAAAACTTTCTCGATTACTAATTGTTTTACTTAAGAATATTTTGTAACATATTTAAAGACATTAAATCCACAATATTTGTATGATGTATGAAATTTTTTTAATTTAGAGAATTTTTTCTAAGATTTTAGAACTAGATCTTTTTTTTACAATAAAACTTGAGAGATTGAATAAACAGATTTTGTTCTTACTTCTGGGTATGGCCTAGGTCAAACTTCTTACTTGATAATTTTGTTTCTTAACGACAAATATGCTCTATGTCAGAGCTTTAGAGAAAAATCAAGGTTTTGAAGATGATCTTTCTGATGTTTCTTGGGAAAAGGGTTTGAACCGGAGATCATACCCTGGTTTAAACTATTAAACTTCTCTATTTTCAGCCTCCCAATCCCTAGTTGTTGATCTGGAGGGTGCCTCGCCAACACACTTTGTCCATAAACTAGAAAAGATGGAGAAGTACAAACATGACGAGAAGGCTTATGAATCAAAGAATCAGCTTGAATTATGAGCGACCTATTTACAAACAGATGTAAAGGAAAATAATCCAAGCTAGAAAATCCATAAGCCGCCATTAAAGAAGCCTCGCCAATCTTTTGACCTCTCTTTGCTAGGGTTCTTTCTCCTTTATGGGCGTTTTGATGCCCTCCAAGTGCTCGTGAGCTGTAGAATTTTCTTTGGAAGTAGTTGCATGAGAAAACTCGTGGTGGATGAGCTTCATATTTGTTGTTTCTGATGAATTTGCATCCAAATTGTCAATTAGATTGAGTTCTTGGTTCGAACTAGGGCTAAATATTTTCAAGTAAGTTTCATCTTTTACGGATTTAAGAAAACTCATATATGGATTCTTTGTGGGAGGAGTTCTCTTCTCTCAAATTTTAGTTTTATTTAGCAGGCCTTGATGGTTAGTCATCCAAGTTCTTCATGACTATCTGAGAAATCACCGGCCCTCATGTTTGTTAATGCTATATGTGAGTTTTTCTCCAAGAGTCGTCTACTAAACAAATGGAATCATGCTTTAATAGCCCTTATTTTGAAGTCCAATCATGTTCAAGAGAGTAAGGATTTCAGGCCTATCTCGTGCTTCAATGTTTTTTCAAATAAATAAGAGTTTAGAGTAAGAAAGTGACACCGGTTTGGTAACGCGGTTCGGCCAACCTTGCCTACGTCCGCGCTTCAAGGTACCTCCTTGAAGATCTTTCCAGCTCAAACCTTGAGCTTCACTCCGATTGACTTACGGGTGTCAACCAAACCTTTGACTATTTTCTTGAAGTAGCGTTACCCCTTTTACAATGATCGTTCAATGAAAAGCAACTTACAATTTGTACGGTTATAAAACCGACTCACTCAATCTCAAGAAAGATATACAACTTTAGTACTAAGATTTGAGAGAGTAAAAAGTTCGAGAATAAAATTTGGCAGCAATTCGGCGTAGTTTCCTCTTGTTAAAAATTGTCACTTCAAAATGAGATCGATTCATCTATTTATAGATTGCTGCTGATCTGTCCAGTTGGGTCGACACAAATCCTGTTGGGGTCGACACAAGCACTAGCTGGTAGACACATAAAAAATATAGCCGTTGAGAGTTTTATGACCGTTGGTGCTGATCTGCCGAATTGGGTCGACACAAATGTTGTTGGGGTCGACACAAAATCTTCTCTGGAAATTGTTGGGGTCGACACAATGTTTGTGCGGTCGACACAAAAATGAGTTTGCTTAAACGTTAGTCCACATGTAAAATGCAGGAAGGGTCGACACAAGGATTTGGGTAGGGTCGACACAATGTTATATCTGGGGTCGACGCAGACAGTTTCGATGGGTCGACACATTTGCACGTTGTACTGCATTTTTGGGTCGACACAAGATTTATAGGTGGGTCGACACAAATGGAATGACTCGCCTCTGTTTTGATTAGGGGTCGACACAAAAACTCTAAGGGTCAACACAATCACTGAAAGACTGAGCTTCTGGATTTTCTTAAGGGTCGACACAAACACTATGGGTCGACACAATGTATGAAGGCTGTGCTTCCAGATTTTCTTAAGGGTCGACACAAACACTATGGGTCGACACAATTTATGAAGGTTGAGCTTCTGGATTTTCCTAAGGGTCGACACAATGACACTATGGGTCGACACAAACTGCATATATATTTGAAATTTCTGACCAAATTGTTAGACTTTCATTGTACCCTTCAAAGAGGGTATTTCTCATGAATGGATAAGTCTAATTTAAGCATTGTAAAGTGTTTATTTTATCTTTCACGCTCATCTTACATAATTATCATAAAAAACAATTGATTTCTTTAAAACACTTTTAAAGCCAACACCTAAGACTAGGAGACCCTTCTCCCTTTATCTTTTCATTATTTGCCTTGAATATCTTTTTCGGCTAATCCATTATCAGCTACCCCAATCTGAATTCAATTTCCATATGATGTGCGACTAGTTAAACATCACACACCTAGCTTTTGCAAATGATCTTCTTCTACAATCAAGAGGAGACCAAACTTCCATAATTTTCCTTCTCAAATGCTTCGAAGACTTCAACAAATCATCATGACTCTATATGAACAAAGCAAAGTCAAAATTCTTCTCGCCGGGCATCAAAGACCATGACCTCTCCCAAATTCTTCTGTGGAGCAAGGAAGCTCAACTCAAACAGCTATGACAACCTCATCGACAAGCTTAAATGTTACATCGATCGCTGGAGTGCTGCCACCCTATCTTTTGCAGGTAAAGCAGAGATCATTAGGTCTGTCCTCTAGGATGTGGAATGCTTCTTGATTTCAGTCTTTAATCTTCCAACATCAGTCCTACTAAAGATACTCCAGTTAAGCAAGAATTTTTAATGGGGGAAATCCAAAGCAAATGTTGCATGGTCAAGCTTATGTATCCCAAAAAAGGAAGGGGGATTGGGTTTTTGTGACCTTGAGTCTTGGAACTCAGCCCTCTTATATAAAATTCTTTGAAATATCCATGGGAAAAAAGACACACTATGGTATCGATGGATTTAGCACTAATACACCAAACATGCCGATTTCTGAAATTTGAAAGCTAGATATCGCACCTCCCCACTAATGAAAAAGCTCTTGCAAATTTGAGATAGTTTAGAAGAAAAATTGGGATACTAAGAAAGCGCTGACATCAAGCTACAAGAATGGAAATCAAGCTCCAAATCCAAAGGCCTCTTGGAAATGTATGACTTCTTGAGGCCTTAGGCAATTAAAAAGCTATGGTTCAACACTGTATGAACTCTATAACTAACTCCCAAGCATGCTTTCATCCTCTGGATTGTGGCTCTTAATCGCCTCAACACCAAAGAGAGGCTGAGCTTATTGGGAATTGAAGCCTCTGCCTCCTTTTCTGGAAATCAACCAGAATCCGCCTATCATCTATTTTTCAAGTGCCCATTCTCCTTATTTGTTTGGTCCACCATCAAAGTCAGATTTGGTTACGATCGAAAAATGTCCACCCTTGCCAGTGATTTTGTAGATCATCCTCTTTTCCTCGGTTTACCACATTTGGATTGCCCGCAATTCTCGCATCTTTGAGGGGCGTTATGATAACCCAGACTTGGTAGTCAAACAAATAGAGCTCCACATCACAAAGCGCTTGTACTCACATTTCCCAAGCCTACTAGCAAGGATTGAAATCCCTTGATCCATTCAGATCATACACATGACCCAAATTTGTTTTTCAATTTTATATTTTTGTTGTCTATTGTTTTGCTCCCTTTTTGCAGGTATAGTGTTTTATTGGTCTTTATGGTAATTTGAAGAATTTTGATCTGTAAAGACCAATAAAACACTATACCTGCAACTAATGATATGATGAGGTGCCAACCTATGGCTTCCCTACTCCATTTGTGCACCTCTTTCTACTATTACCTTGACCCAAAGTTGAATGAGTTGACATTGAGTCAAAGAATATGAATCCTATCTCAAACTCAAAATAACAATTTGATTGGCTCAAGAAAAAGAACTAATAGGAATCTCTAAGGGGAAGGTTAGATGAAGAAGCTCTTAGAAGATTTTAAAAGTAATAAATATAAAGGAAGCATATCAAGAGCGAGATGTGAGCTTCAAACATAGCATATTAGGGATATTTATGGTCGATGTTGATCTGGTTTTTTTAGAAAAATATGATAAGATATTAAAGTTTGGTTCTAACTTTTTTGGACAAAAATGCCATTGGACGCAAGGCAACCACCATATTAGGGTGGAAACCGATTTGGGTTGTCTCGCAAAACCTACCCAACCTGCTTTTTTGGTTGGGTTGGATCAGGTTTGAAATAATCTGACCTGCATAACAAAACTGACCCACATTTTTGAGGTTCAGTTGAATTGGTATTCTGTTCATTTTTACATAACCCAAATTGAACCAAATTTCAATATACTACTTAGTAATTACTAAATCCGTAAACCATCGCCCTAAAATCTAACCTTGCTGAACTCACCACTTCAGAAAGGATTGCAAGAGGCTACACCATCTACTACATTTCTTTTAGACGATTGGTTTCATTTCTCGTAGAGCCTTGTTGGAATCTAGGGCATCTAAATTTGATTGACTGAAATTGTAATGATGTCAGCCTTGCTCCTCTTTTGATCAACAACAGAAGAAAGTTTGATCTTTATTAGACTATTTAGACTTTACCCTTGTTGAAGATTAAGTTCTTTATCTTTTGTAGCTTTTTCCTCTTTTTGTATTTTTATTCTTTCTTTTTTACTTTTCACATTCTACTTCATAATTTGCCGAATATTTTAGATAAAGTTATAGTCCTTCACGCCATTAATGTTCCAGTCAGGTAATGTGAAGATCATTAGATGAATATTTTATGCTTCTCCCATTTGGGGTCTAGCACAAGGGAGGCTAGGAGAGGCTCACGAAGGTGTAAGTTCTGGTTGTTTAATGGCTTGGTAAGGAGAGGTGAATGTTAATGGGCTAAGAAAGGTATATGCACGGGGAGTTAAGGCAAGGGTTACGAGAATTTAAGTTGGGGACATTGGATGAACATTAGGGGAAGTGGGGATTATTGTGGTTTTATAATAAATTTTTGAATCTCTATGACAATATTAAGTTGTGAGAAAAAATAATTGCAAATAATATAAGTAAAGGTATCACAACATATTAATCAATATTGATTTAATGGGGAGATGTCAATTTCACTCACAAAAATAATCATGAAATCATTGAAAAGAATGAAGATTTGTTTTTTTGGGTTTTTAAATGAAATAAAATAACCTAAAATAAATATAAAAAATAATGAGAAGAAAAATAAAGTTTTTTCGAATTTAAAGATTAATAAAGTCTCAATTAGATTTGCTCATAAAATAAAATCACTTAAACTATAAGATGTTGCCTAGTTTGTTACGACTTTATTAAGGTCAAGTTAGAATCAAAATGAATCGAGGCTGTCATTGTTAATCGGTTAATATTTTCATACATACGATTAATATTTATAAATTTTAAAATATTACTCAAGATTCAGGTTTAAAACATATTCTCTTCAACCACAATGGACTATAATAAATATTACAAAAATACTATTAGCTAAATTTTCTCACTCGATCTAACTTACTATTAAATTTAATACACATCCTACTAATTACTTAATGGTATTTTAAGCAACATCCTTAAGATTTTCTAAGCGCGAGCACACATAAAGTACGTGACGAAACTTATTATATCAAATGCGAAGTACAAATATGTAATTTTTCATTGTAGCAAAAAATATAAAAACCCTAATCTCGACTAAAATAAAATAGTCCAAAAAACTATCATAATGCACAAATGAATTGGAACTAAACGCAGCAAACTAAGAAAGAGAAATATTGTCATCGCCATTAGGATGTCGTTGGTTGCACGGATCTGTTTCCATGCCACTGTAATCGTCATGGTTTTACCTTCGCCTCAGATTTAAGCCCATATTTGATATGATTCGGGTAAGGATCTTAATCTAACTTTAATAATAATAATTTGATTTATCGCATTTTTTCATAAAAAAATTGGCTCCTCCTTTAATTATCTCTGAAGATTGGTCAATCGGTCCTATAAAGTGTCGATTGCAATTTGGGCAGAACACACTAAAGTGTCGACCTCTAAATAATGTGTCAATTTATACTTCCTTTAAGGGTCAACCGATCATCCAACAATCAACATATCCATAATTTGAAACATCATTATTAACCAACTTTAAACAATCCAACATTAACTTTAACATACTTTAATAACAAAACCACATAAGGTAATGTACATTGATAATTTACCTTTGACATTTTTCAAAAAGTGCGGGTGCTACATTCCACCTATAACATAAATATCACCTCATGATTTTTAGCTCAATAGATTTCTCTTGATGAGAGAAACATTTTTCTTCAAAGGTTTGGAAGCTAATTTCTACTCCTTCCCCTTCAATGTTCACTCTTTTTCTCTAAAACCGTTTCTTCTTCGTTTTTGCTCCTTTTCTCCTTTTCTCTCTCTACAGCCACGAAAATGGCTGATACTATGCCATTTATATCCCTTTTTAGATAGAGTTTGAGATGAATTTACCTTTTAGTCCATAAGCCCTCGGCACTAAGCAACAGTTATAATCCCTAAGGCCTATGCACTGAGCCTTATGCCCTAAGCCCTAAGCATTATTCTTTGAGACCTAGCCAAATGCCGTCTGCTCTAACCCTTAAGCCATCAGCTCTAAGTCTTAGACCTATGCACTAAGCACGAAGCCTAAAGCACAAAGCCTTCAGTCTGAAGACTCAAGCCCTAAGACTTAAGCTCAAATTCCTATTCCATAAGACCTAGGCCCTAACCAGTAAGCCTTATACCCTAAGCCTTAAGTAATAAGATCAAAGCCCTAACTAGTAAGCCATATGCCCTTAGTTCTATGCTCTATCACCAAAGCCCTATCTCCCAAGCCCTAAGATACATACCCTAACTCCTAAGCCCTAAGCTATAAGCTCTATGCTCTAAAACCTTCGTCTTATACCCTTAACTCTATTTCCTAAGCTATGAGCGCTAAGCTCTAAGACCAAACCCCTAAGTCCTATAACCTAATACCTAAGCTATAAGCTCTAAGCCTTAAGCTATAACCCTAATTCTATTCTATTAGTCCTAAGACCTAAGCCTGCAGCCCTAACCGCAAAGCCCAAAGCTAAAGCCATAAACCCTAAGCCTTAAGCCTTAAGTCCCAAGTGATAAGCTCAAAGCCCATTGTTTTCAACCCTTACTACTAAGCCTAAAGACTCATAGAAAAAGCCCAAACCCGGTGCCATAAAACATAAAACATAAGCACTAAATTGTAAGCCCTTAAACGTAAGTGCTAAGCTTTGAGCGCTAACTAGTACGGCTTAATCCATAAACATATAAGCTTTAATCTATATGTGCATGACCCTATGAACTAAGCCCTAAACCCTATGCCCTAAGCCCTAAGCACTAACCCCAAATCCCCAAGAGCTATGCTCTTAGCCATAAGCCCAAAGCACTAAGCCCAAAGCACTAAGCTCTAAGCTCTAAGAGTAGGACCGGCTTTAACCTAAGTAGGGGGGGGGGGGGGGTGAATTAGGTTAATAATAATTTTTTGTAAGTTAAAGGATTTAACTATAATAACTATGTGAATTGAATTATCGATTCAAAAAACAAGCACAATCAACAAACATAAAGAGTTGAGAGAGAGATTTTGACACCGATATGTTATCGCGATTCGGCCAACAGCTGCCTACATTCGCGCTTCAAGGTACCTCCTTGAAGATCCTTCACTTGATTGAGTTTACGGGTGTCAATCCAACCTTTACTACTTGACTCTTCTTTCTCAGAGGCGTCTCCCCTTTTTGACTCTTCTTTCTTAGAGGCGTCACCCATTTACAAGTTCACTCAAATCTATCGTTACAAGAATTTACAACTGACGGCTGAGAAAATCCTTAGTGTATAAAATTATTTGATCTTTAAATTTCTTTGCCCCAGCCCGAGTCATTGGCCCTGTCATAGCTTTGCTTTCCTCCGTCATCTCTTTTAAATCTTGCTTTCCGCCGTAAGCCTTAAACCATATGCCCTAAGCCCTAAGAGCTATGCCCCAAGACCTATGTTTTAATCCCAAAGCCCTAAGAGCTATGCCCCAAGACCTATGTTTTAATCCCAAAGCCCTAAGTCCTAAGTCACAACCCAAGCCCTAAGCCCTAAACGTGAAGCTCAAAGTCTAAAGCCGAAATAGCTAAGCCTTGGTCTTTAGCTATACTGACATGCCATGAGATGCCTTGCATAGAGCCATGCCTCAAGGAGCCATCACCCGAGCCCGAGCTAAGAAGTTTTCTAACCAATTTGCTATTTTGTAGGAATTTATCAGCATGGAATAATTATGGAGGAACCTACCCTAAAGGACTTGGAGCAACCCAAAAATCTCCTCATATGGGAAACTAGTTCGGAAACTTTGGAAACGGAGGCCGAGATCAAGTCATCTACAAGCTTGGAACACCGTGGAAGGAAGTGCAAAGCCAAGGCAAAGGAGGAGGCCAAACTGAGTACAAGTCTGGTATAGGTCGGTCATAGTTCGGGGAACATGGTCCAAGGCGCAAACCCGAGTCAAGGTGTAGAGAGATAATCAAATCTCTCTCTCTAGTTTTATTTTATGCACTTTTACTTTTGCACAAACAATTATCTAGGGTTTTATGGGTTTGACAACGGTAATTCATGGGTAACTAAAATTTTAACACCCCTATAAATTTCAGTTTTAGGCTTTGGGTTAATTTATGCACTTTATGCTCATTGTTGCTAACCAAATGGCTAGCAAAACGAGCCCACAAATTTTCGTACATGTTCAGCCACACATCCAGTTTGGCGTAGTTGTATAAACTCAACTAATTTATTAGTCTAAATTTTCAGGCTAAAATACTCCTTATAAAAAAAAAATTTGAACTACTCCCACGTCATAATTTGGAGATTATTGGTGGCCTTCACAGTGTCTCACCAATATCGTGCATCTTTTGCTAACATATATCCTGCACAACTAACTTTTTCTCCATCCTCAATTTTAGCATGATCATACATATCTTAAAGTTCACGAACCCACTCTTCAACATACGAAGGGTCTGATGATTGAGCATCAAAACTTGGATGATATCTGACCCTTGCAAGCGACAAAACCTTTCACAATTAAGATCTCCCGTCCCAATTACAAGGGAACTTGCTTGTTCTTTTTGAGCCATTGGTCTTTCCAATTTTTGTAATTGGTAATCAACAATATCTGACAGCCGATTAACGAACTAATCTCTTGCATGATTTCCTCTTACCATTTTGTACTTATCGTACATCGGGCAATAATATATAAGCAAATACTTATTCAATTATAATAAGATAAACTTACTAATGATGGAGCTCATTCATGATAGTAGTTGTGTTGTCAACCTGTCTACAAAAACGATTTTCACCTAGGCTTGGATACCATAAGTTCTTAACATCCTTCCTAACTAAAAATATGTTCGTTTCATTTTTTTACAGCCAATGGAGAACATTTTCACATAAAAATTGTTTTAAGACAAACATGTAAACTAGATATACTTAAAACATATTTCCATGTAAGGTCTAATTAGAGGTGGAAAATGGGTTGGATAAAATTGGAAAACCAACCCGAACCGATCAAATGGGTCAGTTTCAGTTAGTTTTTTATGGTTTAAAAACCGAACCACTATCTAAACCGAAGTTATGGAGAAAAATGATTTATGTTTCGATTTTATGTTTGGATAAACCAAACCCAACCAAATTTAACCTAAATTAAAACTACTCCCAGACTCCCAGTCGCAGTCTGACTCCGCACAACCCTCGCCTCGCCTCGCAGTCGCTGACTCATCTCTTTCTAGTTTGCGCAGTCGCGGACTCGCCTCTGTCCAGTCAGCGTAGCCCTCGCCTCGTAACCCTCACCTCGCAGTCGCCGACTCGCCTCTGTCGATTCTTTATTCCTTTCCTAAATATTCACATGCCGATGCTCTTGACCCAGCGCATGCATTTAAATGATTTTTCATCTATGAATCTGGTTTCATCTTTCATATATTGACTTGAGAATGGAGCTGTAAATTTGGATTTTTTGTCTAGTGAGTTGCTGCTCTATTTATTTCTAATCAAACTAGAGGACGAGAAGAGTTATCCATCTGACCTATATATATTTTCCCTCTGATTTCTTCGATTATCTCTCTGGGAAGTACTAAAGTAAGTTCTGTTATATATTTTGCCTGTTTTGGTTTTTGATTGTTAAATGCATAGATTGGATGGAACTCTGAAACGGAGCTTGGATACTAGTTTGAGAAACTGAACATTGTACATTAGAAAACACAGAGGTTTTTGATTGTTAAATGCATAGTTTTTTGGTTTTTGATTGTTAAATGCATAGTTTTTTAGTTTTTGATTGTTAAATGCATAGTTTTGTTTTTCGGTTTTTGATTGTTAAATGCAGAGGTTTTTCAGAAATTTTTTCTTTGTTTTAAGATTTGGTTAACTTTTTATAAGAATATGGAATATTCTATCCGCGAGGGTACAAAAGGCGTAAAGGTGAAAGTTCAGCATGGGTTCCCTTCACGAAAAAAGAATCAGAAAAAGGAGTTACTAGAGCGCATTGCAACTACTGTCCGACTACGTATGCATGCCATATGGGAAAAAATGGAACTACAAACTTGCACAGGCATCCCAAAAAATGTGCAAAGTTCTTGGCTACTATGGATGATAAACAAAAGACAATATTTTTTGGAAAATCGAAAACAGAAAAAGAAGGGTCTAGGTCATCATCTTCAATGAGTTTGAATATATTTAATGAGGATCGATGTAGGCAGAAGCTTGCTACAATGATCGTGATGGAAGAGTTACCGTTTTGTATTGTAGAAGGAAAGTGGTTTGTTGACCTGTCAAATGAATTGCAGCCCAAGCTCCATGTTCCATCTCGCAAAACTCTTGCGAAATATATATTTCAGATGTACGTGGGTGAAAGTAGTAAGTTAGAACGCTTCTTTGGACAATTGACTTCAAGCATTTGTGATGTGCCACGGATTAGCACATCTAGAAGCGAAGCAAACTATTTTCTAATGAGTTTGTTGATTTTGTAGGAAGCTTGTTTTATAAAGGTTTAATCAAGAAGCCAAAGATGAAGGGCATGGTAGGCCCTAGTTGTCAAGTGGGGTTGATGCATTTCATGGGCCAACCACACTTGATGAAGGAAGAGGAGTTCAAGGGTGGCACATTAAGGTGGCCCCAAATCACCAAAACATGAAGGGGAAAGCATGTTTTCTTTTTGACAACTTTGTGTAATAATTTAGTTAGTTTTATGTAATAATTAGGAGGATAATTAGTAGCTTAAATTTGTGCACATGAAGGGTACTTAGTGTACCCGTGGCATGGAAGGGTGATCAAAACATCCATGGTGATGAAATTTAAGCTGTGCTTCTACAAAAATGTGGCCCACATCTTAAGGTTTCCAGCATGGGGCAGAGCATAAAATTTGGACAACAACTGCCCAGCCAACGATCGCCATTACAGAGGCCTCCAGAAGATGGAGCGGCCCAAGAGCATCCAACCCATGGTGGCTGATCCATGGCCATGTTTGGCCCCAACGGAAAGGAAGGCTGAATTTCATCTTTGTCCTTCATGGGAGCAGCAGCTAGCAGCCCATGGAAGTGCCCAACCATTAGCCCAAAAGATACAAGTGTTCAAGTCCATTTGATTATGGACAATCCATCATGGGTTTGGCCCATCTATTAGGTTTTTGGTTTTTCACGTGAAAACCATGCTAGCTCCTCTCTTGTTTTTCTTTTGTTGTAAGTTAGTAAACGTGGCTGCAAGTGGAAAGGTCTTAGGAAGCCTTAGGGGATGGGTTTTACCTTCCCTTAGTGACCATCACTCTTGTTAGTGATGAAAGTCAAGGGTGGGCCCCTTTACCATACCTTGATGTTGGTTTAGCACTTAGGACTATAGGTGATAATCATGTGCCTTTTGTAGCTCGTGGGAAGGAGGGTTTTTACCCTTCCTTTCTCAGCATTTGCAGATAGAATTGAATGTTGAAGCTTGAAGCTCTCCCCATTTTCTCTCACGGCAAAGCAAATTCAAGGTGAGTAATATCCTTGATCTTTGGTTTGTAACGGTGTTGGTGCCTTGCTAGAGCCACTAAGCCCTATTCCAATCTCCCTACCTCACTTGTTTAGGATCAAAGGCGAGTTTGGAAGTCCCATAGCTAACCTTCCATTTTGTTGTTTGCATTTGTGTTTTGTCTTTGTTGTTGGTTGCTGTTTTTTGGTGCTTACCCGAGTGAATTTGTGCAACAAAAGTCCAATTCGTGACATTTCTGTTTTCCGTGAACAAAAGTCCCCAATTTTATGGCTGTAAGTTCCTCTTTCATGGATTGAAATAACTGTTCTTTCCGTTTAGCCATAGCCACCTCCCTTTAAAAGTTATGCTTGTGTTTTCGCACTGCTTCCAACCCGAGTTCCTGAAATCGGGCAACTCTGTCCATTAATTTTCTATCCAGTATAACTCCTAGCCTACTCATGCTTTTTCTGTGAAACCACTTGCATTGTCTTCCCCTTTGATTGAAGTTGTTTTCGGCTTATTTTTACGATCCCAGACTCCCTGCATTGGAAGTTGTGTAGAAGTTTCCCCATCACCCCTGCACTGTTTTCTTCCTGTTGGTCTGTTTGTGCATCTGAAAGTGTCTCCGTGTATTTTAATGTTCCGCACGTGCTTGTAAGCTGAAATTGGGGTCACACTTAGTCCACTTCCTAAAGTTTCATTTGGCTGAGTTTATTTGACTTAATCCTGTATGCATTTGGAATATTAACCGTTACACCTCATTGTTTCTGTCTTGGACTTTCTCCTTGGCAGATGACCCTTGTGTCTTCTTTCTCCCGACACTTCTCATAACCCCGAGCGTGTCACACTTAAATAAAATTAAACATAAAAACTAAAAATAAAATGAAAAGAAATAAACTAAGCCCTTTGATGGATCGGACGTCTTGGATCGCTTAGGAGAAGATCTTCGTTGACCGAATTTGGACCAAGGTGCTTCCCTTCAGCTGCTGGTTTGAACCAATGAAGATATGCTCGGCTAAATTTGAAAAGTAACCTTTGTGGACCAAGGTTGGATTAGGTTTCGGGCATCAATAAGCTCGGCTAAATTTGAAGGGTCCAGATGACTTTCTCTTCATCTAGGAGTTCAAACCACTATTGATAAGCTCGGCAAAATTTGAATGGAAGTAGTGGTTGACCGAGGGTGGACTTCCGATAGACCGAGTGATGTGTGCGCAGCTGACCGGTGTTGACCCTATCTCGGACATCATTGGATTTGCTGCGTGCCATTTTGAAATGGAGGGTCCAGATGCTCTTATCTTCAGCTGGAAATATGAACCAAAAAGATATGCGCGGCTGAATTCGAATCGAAGACCAAGGTGGATCGTCGAAGACTTACAGTTGACTGAGGTAATGCGCGCGCAGCTGACCGGGTTGATCAAATCTCAGACATTAGGGGATCCGCGCGGGCCATTTTGAATTTAAGCTCTTGGATGAATCTAGCCTGAATGAGTGATGAAATTAAGGTTGAACCTAGATGCGGATCTTTCCGTTTTCGGCTGATGGCTCGGAGGTGTGCGCGGTTGATTCAAAATGGTGACCCGGCGTTGACCTTATTTCAAACATATATGGATTCGCATGGGCCATTTTGAAAAGAGATCTTCGGACGCTCCTCCCTTGACTTGATTAGCATGAACCTGGTCTCTTTTTGAATTAGAATCCCCGATGATCTGCTGATGGCTCCAAAGGTTAGTTGTGTGCGCGCGCGGGTGCTTTCAAATGCTGCCGGCTGATCTCTTCTCCGAACATCACGGGATATGTTCGTGCCATTTTTAATTTGTGACTTCGGGCACTCCTAGGCTGTCCGAAAATGAACAATGGCACGGGCATTTCTGATTAAAGCCTTGTTGGTTCGTTGATGTCTTGAGGAGCTTATCCCGGGCGTCTATGTCTCGGACACCGGTAAATCTACGCGTGTCCATCTCGAGCCTTGTCCTTTCCTTGACCAAATAATCGGATTGCTTAAATATTCAAGCAACTTGTCTGATGGAATTTGGACAAAATCTCTTTGTTGACCGAAGGGAGACTGGGGCTTGATCGTGGCTTGACCGAAGGTTGACCATGCCTCGGTTACGGAGTTCCTTTGCGGGCCTTCGTGCGTTCCTTTTTCTGAGCTATTTTCTTCCTTCTCCAAGGTTTTATTTGCTTAAATAAACTAATGTGGCTGGGCTCGGCATTGGGTGGGCTGAGGATTTTGTCTTCGTGGTAGAACGCGGGATCCATAGGGATTGGACCATGCGTTCTCTCACGTCGGCCACTTATTTTCAGTGGGCCAAAATCCTAAGGGATTTCGGCCACGTCGACAGCCTTTTGCTCATTGGTCGTCGTGGGGTGGTCGAGAGGTGGACCAATGGATGTGTCGGGGCCGGGAATGGCCAAACACCAAGTGATGGAATGTTTGGGCCGTTCCCGATCATATTCGAAGGGGTTTCCGAGGCTAGGTTACCTGCAAAATGAGCAACTAAGTTAGTAAAATCATCTGGGCTTGTCGGGCTCGTTGGGGCTACATCCATGGTGTGCTCTTGTTGCACATCAAGCCCTAAGTCATAAGCCTAAACCTTAACCCCAAAGCCATATGCCCACGACTCTAAGCCTTAGGCCATAAGTGCTAAGCTTTTAGCACTAAGCCCTCAGCTTTAACCCTGATCCTTAGGCCGTACACAAAAAAATGTAAGCCCTATGGCATAAGCCCAAATTCCTAAGCCTTAAGCACTATGCCCTAAGCCACAAGCCATATGCCCAAACCAAAGCCCTAAGTTGTATGCATTAGGCCGTAGGCACTAAACCTTAATCTCTAAGGGCTAACGTTTAAGCCTAAAGCCATAAGCCTTAAGCCATAATTCATAAGCCCTAACCCCTAAGCTCTTAGCCATAAGCCATAAGCCATAAGCCCTATGCCCGAAGCCCAAAACCCTAAGCCAAAATCCCTAAGTCGTAAGCTATACAACCTAAGTACTAAGTTGTATGACCAAAAGCATCATGCTTGAGTCCTAAGCCCTAATCAATAATCCCCAAACCCAAAGCCCTAAGCTCTAATCCCCAAACAAAAAGCCCTAACTTATTAGCCATAACTTGTAAGCCCTTAGTACAAAGTCCTAAGCCAAAGTCTAAGTGCTAACCCCAAGCCTTAACTAATAACTTCCAAGACCTAGGCCTGAAGCTCTAAGTCATATTTCTTCAGCCCTAAGCCCTAAGACCAAAGGTGTAAGTTGTAATGCCCGTAAGCCGTTAGCCATAAGCCGTAAGCCACAATCCTAGGCCTTAAGGCATAAGCTATAAGCCTCAAGCCATAGGCCCTAAGTTGCAAGCCTTAATGACACGATTTAAGTAAAATAGGAAGAACGAAGAAAATAAGGGAGGGGGTTTTCAAAAAGGAAGGAAGCCGAGAAGGAGGGTTTGGTGGCTGTTTTGTGGAGGTGGCTTTGGATTGGAGAAATGGAAGGAGGGGCTGAAATTTGGAAGGATTAATAGTGAGTGGAATAGGAAGGTGTAGTTCGGCGGGCAGATGGAATTAGAAAACAAACTTTGGAAGATTCTTTGGTGGATGAATGAAAAAGATAATCTCCAAATTTGAGAGAATTTGGATCACTGATGAAGGAGATATGATGAAGGAAGTGGAGGTGACTCAAATTTGTTTGGAAACTGAAGATCAAAGGAATGGCAAAAATGGAGGGGAAAACGACATGGATGAAGAGCTAATGAATTGTAAACTCACCCTAATGACCACGAGGAGTGGATGGAGTGTTGCAGCATGGCGTAGCTTCTCTAGCTCGAAAGAGAAGCCAATAACCAAGGAAAATAAACCTTCTCAGTTGGCCTGATATAACTCACCGGTGCAGGAGAAGATTTGAGGAGCTTAGGAGAATTCAGGAGAATACAATAAAACTCAAAGTTTCTATTAAACAAAGCTACTTACAAAAGTGCCACGAGAGGGTTTATAACACCTCCCAAAAATAAGAGAAAATATGCCAATTGGTTGAGTCACCAAACCCTAAACAAAAATGGCATATGCATGACTCTAAAATTTAAATGAAAATTAATTCTAGACATCCTTCAGCTAACCCACGAAATCTTCAAGGAAAATGGGATCACTTTACATGGAAGAGAGATGAAATAAATCAAAAGTGCTCCCCCTTGCACGAGACCCATGAAACCCATGCAAAAACCCACTAGAAACCCACAAAACGCATGTCATACCCAGCAATACACACATCAAACCCATGTGAGAATTATTCAGCAATGAAATAAACCTAAACCATGAGTAAAGTTTGTAATTAAAATGAACTTGCATGTGCCTTGCAAGGTTTAGGTGTCGGGTGGCTCGGTTGGCCTAATTTCTTTAAACAAGGGTAAGTAGTTTCTCGAGCAGTTTTCTTGCACTGACCTCTCAGTTATCACTTAGGTGGACATAGTAAACGGTGTCCAACTTTAATGTTCTACCACTCTCTGGAAATCTTGACAAGTTGGTCACTTTTTTATGAAGACATCAACTTGCGTGGAGGCCTGGAGGGCTATTGAAATGGTGGAGGAAGTGTCGGAGGTCCACTTGTGCCGAAACCAAGTATTGTCTCCATGCTTTGAGTTCAAATGAAAGAATTGAAGCTGAACAAAGTTGAATTCTTCAATGATATAGGGAGCTACAAATTTAGAAAACACATTAGATAAACATTCATGGCAAGAGAATTTTAGGGCCCTCCATATCATGTCACTTAAGCCATATGCCCTGAGTCATAAAACATAAGCCCTAACCCATAAGCCCTAACTCATAACCCCTAAGTGCTAACCACTAAGCCCTAACCTCTAAGTCCTAAGCCTAAGCCCTAAGCTATAAACCATGAGCCCTGAGCCATAATCCGTAAGCCTTAAGACATATGTGTAACTCTTAAGCAAAAAGCCAAAAGCCTTAAGCGATAATCCCTAAGATATAAGCGTTAGCCCTTATGCCTAAGTCATAACCCCTAAACCTTAAACTACAAATCGTAAACCGTCAGCCCTAAGCCATAAGTCATAAACATAAGCTCAGATCCGTAAGCCTTAACCCATATACCCAAAGCTCTATTCAATAAGCCCAAAGCTAAATGCCCAAAACCCTAAGCCGTAAACCTCAAGCCATAAGCCCTAAGCTCTAAGCCAAAAGGAAAAATCTCTAAATCTATGGCGTAAGTTCTAACCCTTGGCCTTACACCTTAAGCCCTAAGCGCTAGCCGATAAGCAATAAGCATGAAGACTGAAGCTTGAATACCTAAGCCCTAAGAATTATGCCATAAGACCTAAGCCCTATACCCTCAGCCCTAAGCAATAAGATCAAAACCCAATTAATAAAGCCCTAATTCGTAAGCCATAAGCCCTAAAGCCCTAAGCCCTAAGCACTATTACTAAAGCCTAATACCCTTACAGCCTACGTGGAATCCCTAAGCCTTAATCGCTAATCCCTTATCTAAAATCCCCAATTCATATGCCCTAAACACTAAGCCCTAAACCTTAATTACTAATCCATGATACGTAATCCTTATGTCTTACTCCAAAACGCTAAGAGCTAAGCACTAAGTTTTAAGCCTAAAGCCACAAGCACTAAGCACTAAGTAACAACACTAATCCCTAAGCCCTATGCCCTAAGCCCTGAGCATTATTCTTTAAGCCATAGTCATACGCCCTAAGACCTAAGCTTATGATGTGCCACTGTTGGCACAAATTTAAGAGGATACTAGAAGAATCATCACAAGGAGCGAGACTCGCAAATTGACTAACTTCTTTGCTCGTTATGTAGGTAAATATTGAGAGAATGTAGGAGATAAAGAAGCTACTCTGAAGGATGAGGAATTGCCATACCATTTGATTATGTGGCAGTAAGATAATTGGTCCAGCCAAGCCATCAAAATAGCGAGCACAATGGCAATCAAACTAATCTGCCCTTGATGAACAACTCACATGCTTTTTTTTGTTGTCCACCATGTTTTAAGACCAAGCATGAGGTGGAGAGCTGCTTTTGGGGTCCCATAATCTCTTTTGCAGCCACTATTTTAGTGTTACCAAGTTACCTCCTTCTTTAGCCAATCAGATGGAAGCTTGCAAGTCTCCTTTTGTTCCCTTCTATCCAATCCGTTTTCACATTAAAATTCAGCCATCCCTTGATAATCTTTCAGCCTTTTATCACATTTTCCTCATCCAATCAGATTTCAACAAAATCCATGCAAGCCCACCATCTTTGTAGCCATTTAGAGAAAGACTTTCATCCTTCTCATCACCTCCAACTCTTGCAATCACATGTGAGCATGCAACCTGCCAGCCCACAATGGGAGGAAACCATCTATGAGCATTCACACTACTTTTTCATCTGAAAAATACTTTGCAACATACTTTTTGTTAACATGTTTTAACTAGAATTGAAGCAAAAATGTGATGGCTGTAATTCAAAGGCTATATAAGCCTTTATTAGCTCATTTTGTAGGGGTTGTTGAACATATAATATCCAGAGCATTTGCTGCTTTTAGTTTGTTCAGGAATCCTCCAAACAGCCTTGCATTTAACCTAGTGAGTAATATCTGTGTGTTTGTAAGTTTTATTATCTTGTTGCTAGTTGCTAAATTAGTAACTTGCTGCAATATTCCCCAGTTCGTGCAAAAGGGAGACAAGTGTAAGAGTGTAGAGTTTGTTCTTCGTTTCATCAATTCCACACTGTTCGTGTTGTGTTGTCCGATACCATTGGCACATCAGTTGGTATCAGAGCCATCCTCTTTCCGTAAATGTCATTCCCTGCCCAATATTCTACTCTAAGTGTTATCATGATGATGAGGAGTACAGCCAATACCCAACAAGCCTGTCAAACTAATGAACAAGCACAAGCTACCACTAGTCGAGTGGCTGAGCCGAGCCTGCAAGGCCAAATTGATGATTTGTATACTCCAGTGACTCATGGGAGAGGTAAGGGAGTTAAATAGAAAAATTCCTCGAGCCCCAAGGAAGAACTACAAATTCGAGGAGAAGAGTTCCACCGACCGATTCTGAGGAAGAAGTTTTGTTCGATGACGAAGAGGAGCACAACGTGTTTCCTAACCATCGGTGTGGTTCTGATGAAGAATTGAAGCACATTAAGGTTAGTGTACCGCCATTTAATGGCAATGGTAATGGTGATTTTTTCTAAAGCTGGCATCCGAGCGAGCCAGGCTCGGATCGGTACTGTTCCGATCCGAGCCAGGCTCGAGCTTGGAGGTGAGCCTGGCTTGAGCCCAAGGTCTGGGCTCGCAAGCTCGAGCCAGCTCGGAGGCTAGAATTGAGCTCGCGAGCCTGGATTTCGAGCTGGCTCGTGAGGCTCGCGAATGGCGAGCCTTCCTCTACTCTGCCAACTTCGTCGTCGTCGCCAATAGCAATCGTCGTCCGTCGGCCGCCATCGTCGTCCCTCAGCTGCCATCTTCGTCCCTCGGCCACCATCGTCGCTGCTCGTTCGTTGGCCGCCATCGCATCGACTCCATCCCTCGCACGAAAGCAGAAGGAGAATGCGAAATCAAACCAAAATCAAACAAAAAATTGACACACTTACCGTCGTTGTCATCGCTCTGCTCGTCGCCGGCGTCGTACAGATCATCGGCTCAGCGTCGCGAACTTCCTCATCTCTAGGTCATCATCGATTTGCAGCAACGAATCATCGCCTTGCCGAGTCGCCGACCGTTCGTTTATTTCATCGTCGATTCGACCTTTGTGATGAACGGCAACGGTCGATTCGACCGTTGCCTGAACGATCGGCAACGGTCACACGACCGTTGTGCTGCTGGAGAGAGACAACGTCTCTCTTCAGATTGCAGAGAGACGTTGTCTTGCAAGGTTGATCAACTGTCTGATTTTTCCCCTATAAAAATGGCCATCAGACCGTTGATCAACTTTGATCAATGGTCTAATTTTTTCCCCTATAAAAACTAAACCCTTTCTTCATTACTTCTCAATCTTCTCTAAATCTTTTCTCAATCTTCTCTCAATTTTTTCATTCTCATTCTCAAATTTCAATCTCTCATTATTTTTTGATTTGATCTTCACTCTTTCAAAAAAATTCAACAAGGTATGTTTACTCTTAATTTCGTTATTATTAGTGTTTTAATGTATAAATTAATGTGTAATTATGAAATATAAACTAACATTTTTTTTGTGATATTCGTAGGACTCGTATTGTGGAGGTGATTGAGAGAATTCATACCACATACAAGTCTCCATTGATCAATTGGTGTGCGGTATCAATTTACAATTTTATTGTTTGTAGTCCGTTATTTTTTAGCACAAATTCACAATGGATCCACATTTGTATAACTTGGACACATTTTCATCCGATGATGATGTTGCGGAAATTGCCGCAACCAATCCCGCATTTTCAATCGGTCACTCATCTGCACAAGCATCCACGTCCGCACCTAGAGCTAAAAAAAGTAAAACATCGGATGTATGGAAACATTTCGACGTTAAAGAAGTAAATGTTGGTGGAAAAATAGAATATAGAGCACAATGTAAATATTGTAGTAAGGATTATGCCTATGAATCTACAACTAGAACTATTGGTAGGCACTATAGAAAATGTCATTTAAACGAGCAAACGAGAGATAGTAAACAATTGCAATTAAGTGCTAGTGGTAGTGGTACATTCATATATTCACATGAGAGGTTGAGGGAAGGAGTAGCAAAATACGTATCACAATCCGAGATACCTTTATCGATGTTTGATAGCGAGTTGTTTGAAAATTTTGTGAAAGAATATATTAATCCAAGTTTTAGACGAGTCCCGCGAAGTACAATAAGAAACGACATTTTAAAAATTTATAATAATATGAAAAATGAATTAATAGCTTTTTTTTCACACTCTCATAACATGTGTGTTTGCATTACGTCCGATTTATGGAGTGCACCCAATGCACTCGGATATATTGTAGTAACTTCGCATTTTATTGATGAATCATGACAATTAAATAAAAGAATATTAGGATTTCGTAGTTGTGAATATCCGCATACTGGCATGACTATTTATAGATATATTGTAGCAATTTTGCATGAATATTCTATTAAACATAGACTTTTTAGTGTTACTTTAGATAACGCTTCTGCTAACGATGCTTGCATTTCTCAATTTAAAAGACTTTTTCAATTCGATAGTGCTCAAACTTCTCTTTTTCATATGCGGTGTGTTTGTCATATTTTAAATTTAATTGTTAAAGATGGCATGTCATTTATTTCGCCTCATATCGAATCAATTAGAGCTGCAATTTCTTATATATCGTCGTCTAACACACGACAACAAGAATATAAAGAATTTTGTAAAGTTGCTAATCTTAAACCAAAAAAATTAAAGACCGATGTAGCTACTAGGTGGAATTCAACTTATTTAATGTTGCAACATGCTAAGCCATATTGGTTTGTTATTTGTGCTTATATTAATGAAAAAAATGAATCTACTATTCTAGATAATAGTAGTTGTGAAATTGCTAATTTATTTTGTGATTTTCTTCAACCATTTTATGAAGCTACAAATGAATGTTCGGGAATTTATTATTCCACTACGCATCTTGTTCTCCCGATTTTTGTAAAACTAACGAGTACATTTGTAGCGCATAAAGAAATTAGAGAATTTTCTGAAATTGTTGATAAAATGGAAAAAAAATTTAAAAAATATTGGCTTGACGTACCTTATATATTTTTATTTGCGTGCGTAATGCATCCGAGATATAAAATAAAAGGAGTTAGTTTAATGCTTGATAAAATTTCTAGAAATTTAGATATTACTCATGTAATTAATGGTAGTCAATTAAAAAGTGAACTTTATAGTTTGTATAATACTTATGAACTTAAATATTCTAGTTTTAATTATCCTTCGCATGCTCATCATAGTTATAGTGGTGGTCACAATGTTGGGCATCCAAAAGATTTTATGCATGACATAGATAATGAAATAGATAGCGATGTTCATTCTTATAGCTCACAAAAGAATGAACTCGATATTTATTTAGAAACCCGTTATCCAATTTCTCGCGATGAGAAATTTGATATTTTGGGTTGGTGGAGAAACAACTCCATCATATTTCCTACTCTTTCTAAATTGGCACGTGATCTACTAACACCTCCGGTCTCGACTGTAGCATCGGAGTCTGCTTTTAGTGCAGGTGGACGTGTGTACGATGATCGACGAGGGAGTCTGGCACCGGATCTCGTGGAGGCACTCATCTGCATGAAGGATTGGAACGACGCCGTCACAAGAGATCAACAACGCGAAGATACCATTGCTCAAGAATTCCAAAGTTTGGACGTCGACGACGACTAGATTTTCATTCATATATGAAATTGTAATTTGATTTTATATTTTGACTACGAAGTTGTTTTTTTTTTTGACATTTTGCACATGATTGACAATTAGATAGGTGCCAACCTAGTTCAGATGTATCTAATATGTAATGATGCAAATGTAAAACTTACAATGAAATAAAATTTTCAATTACATATCATTTTATATGTTAATAATAAACATTTATTATAAGATATTATTGAAAATTACGTAAAAAATTAAACTCGGCTCGTTAGGCTCGGCTCGTTTAAGCTCGGCTCGTTTAAGCTCGGCTCGTTTAAATTACGTAAAAAAAGCTCGACAGGCTCGGCTCGTTTGGCTCGCCAAGCTCGACGAGCCCAGACTTTTCCGGCTTGGCTCGCTCGTTTAGGCTCGTTTGTCAGCTCTAATTTTTTCCTGGATTGGTTGGATAAAGTTGAGAAAGTGTTTGAATTCCATAACTATTTCGACAAGGCAAAATACAGTTAGTAGCTTTAGAATTATAAAGTTATGTGCATTTGCGGTTGGAAAATGTTAAATCCAAGGGGAGACGTGAAAACGATCAAGAGCCTATGACTTGGAGATTGATGAGAAAAAGGTTTGTACCTATACATTGCCGACAATAACTCATGTTACAAAGTTTGAAACTTTAAAGATGACGTGTGGGTTAGATGATGTGCCATTGGAGACCAACATCGAGAATACATCCCGAGGGCCTATAACCCGAGCCCGAGCCAAGAAGTTTACTGACATTTTTGCTCATTTTGTAGGGCTATTTATGCAAGGAACCTTAACGGGAGAGCCAACTTTGGAAGATCAAAGACAGCCCAAACATCTTCTCACTTGGGAATTCTCTTCAATTCCCACGGAGCAAAGTGGAGAAAGGGAGATGGAGGCAGCCCGAGACAACATCAACTTAACCGAGGATCTGACCTTTGCATGGCCCATGCAAGACCTGGAGGAGGGAGGTCCAAAACAATTTCACTCAAGTTCTTTATCAGCCCAAGCCCACATGGAGGGATGAAGGCCAATGTTTATGATGTCATTTAGTTTTATCGTTTTGTCGGATTGAACAATTGCCGAGTAGTTTTAGATGGAATGTTTCAGTTAGTATTAGGGTTTTATTTTGCTGAAGGGTTATGTTAGCTTTAAAAGGTTTTAAAGCAATCAATTATTTTTGATGATAACTATGTAAGATAAAATTGAAGTTTTAGCAAGTGCAGCAAGGTTCGTAGAAGAACATATGTCGACAGGTGAGCAAGTATGTCGACCGCTCTAAGTCCAGAGATTAATCGTATGTCGACCGGAC
>QAOC01007743.1:11059-58133 GCA_003255005.1 Begonia fuchsioides | reverse complement strand
GATCATGAAGATAGAGCAGAAGAGTGTCCAAATGATACGGTTTATTGAGCGATGACTGACAGGGAGTGATGTACGACACACATAGTTAGAATAAAAAGTGTTTTGAATGTTTTGAATATTTTGGATATGTAATTAAAATGTATACCCTTATTTTGGTGTGATGGATTTCAAAGCTTTTGAGAATGAATGTATTTTAAGTTGAACTGTTTTCTTCCGTTGTATGTTTTAATTTATTAAATGTTTATGTATTTTCGATAAAGGTGGAATTCAAATGTATGTTTTTATCATTGACTGTTTCCTTGTAAACTATTTTACAAAGTAAAAGATAGTTTTCAAAAATTAAAGTAACGAGTTTTCCACCAAAGTAATGTAAGTAAGTAAGTAAGTGTAGTAATGGACCGGTTCTCGGGCTGCCCGCGAGTAAGCAAAGTAAAGTAAAGTAAAGTAAAGTAAGTAAGCAAGTGAGGTAAAGGCAGAAAGCGGCGGCACGGGAATCGGGTCGTTACAGGTTCATTGCTATATCTAATCGCTAGTAAACCCGACATTCTCTTTAGTGTTTGTCTTTGTGCTAGATATCAAGCCTCTCCTAAAGAGTCTCACTTGAATGCCATTAAAAGAATTTTCAAATACTTAAGTGGGAGCCTTGATTTAGGATTATGGTATCCCAAGGGTACTTCCTTTGATTTAATTGGATATATGGATTCGAATTATGCCGGGAGCCTTGGGGATAGAAAAAGTACTAGTGACACATGTTAATTCTTAGGAAAATCCTTAGTATCATGGTTTTCTAAGAAACAAAACTTCGTGGCACTCTCAACCGCCGAAACCGAATATATTGCGGCCAGTAGTTGTTGTTCACAAATGTTTTGGATGAAGCACACCTTAGAATACTATAACCTTTCATTTTCTAAGATTCCAATAAGGTGTGACAACACTAGTGCAATAAACATCACCAGAAATCTCATCTTACATTCTAGAACTAAGCATATAGAAATTAGATATCATTTTATCAAAGATCATGTCCAAAGAGGTTATGTTGTCTTAGAATTTGTTAACTCTTGCGATCAATTAGCGGACATATTTACTAAGCCTCTTGATGAGAAGACCTTTTGTGGAATTAGAGTTCGGTTGGGGATAATTTGATTTGATGGTGCTTAGATGCATCATTTTCTTTCTGTTATTTGATGTGACAGCGGTCGACCTAATAAAGTGTATGTCGACCGGACCTTCGAATCTGTCAGAAAGCGATCGACATAAACAGGGGTATGTCGACCGGTCCCTCGAATCTACTTTAGATCGGTCGAAATTACCAAAGATCGGTCGACTGATGTCCATTTTAATCAGGAAACTTAAAACCCTTTTCGTGCACATTTTCATTCTCCGGCATTTCTCTCACGCGCGAAAACACTCTGGCGACCTCCGATCTTCCATTCATTCTTCGGCGTTCACTCTTCCTCTCGATTTCTCTCTTCTCCACTCCTTATGACTTCCACTTCTCAACCTCCAACTAAGAGGAAGCGAACAGCTACGTCAAAATTCGATAACCCTCCTCCTCCTCCTCCGGCAATTGACAAACATCTATTCCAAAATGAGTCGGGTGAAGATAGATATTTCCAAATCTTTAAATCCAAACTAATAATCTTGAGTAGGGTTTATAGGCCCCGTTGCATTAAGGGGATAGATTTTTCCGAATCGAGCGACTACTTGGGATTAACCACTCTGTTTAGCTTTAGGAAAAAATACCATGAGGAGGCAATTCGCCTATTTTATGCCAATTTTCGAATACTCCACATCCTTTTACCTTAAAGAGCTTTGTGTATGGCACACCAATCAAGATCACCGTTTCATTTTTGAATTCATTGCTGAATTGTCAAATTAACGAGCACACCGATCAATACTATGAGCAAGGGAAGGAGCCCTCTTTGGTTCGGTTCTCAGATTACCAGAATTTTCTAAGATTGGTTGCTAGAGATCCCAAAAATGTGCCTTACAAACCGAAATCAAGTGACCTCAACATCACGGCACGACTAGTTCACCATATCGCCACCTACAACCTTTTGCCTAATGACATACATCGAGATCACATTAGCCACATGGAGCTCTACATCTACATGTTCTTTCACTAGCGTCGCTTTAATGTTGGTTTTATAATCATGAGGCCTATGATGGATGTTTTGGATGTGGCATCCAAGTCTTTACCCTTCAATCTCCTGCTGATGGAAATTTTCTCAAAGCAAGGTGTCAAGTTTCCATCCCCCACGTCTTTTATCGAGGTTAGGAACTGTGATATCTATTCTGACTCCACACTTGCACGTATGGGCTTAGCCCAAGATGATGATGGGTTTTGGCACTACAAGAAAGCCTTGCCTCCCCGACCTACTACCTCTTTTACTTCGAGTGATTCTCCTTTGACTGCCGATGAGATTCACATTCCTCATGAGATTCGAACCACTCGATGACAACATCGCTCTTTCACTTTGATAGAGGAGCCTCACTGGTCTTATCGTCAGTCTTGCATCCTCAAGGAAGGTTGATGGTCTTAAGAGACAGATTGGTACTTGAGATGAATATTTTGAGGAAGAAGAAGATTATGAAGGGCCAGAGGCAGCGCTTTCGAGATCTCTAGTTCAATCCACTTCAGGTACGGTGTTGATCTCATCTCACGCGGGCACCGTGGTCCTAGATTCTCCATCCACTGTGCCTATAGCTTCTCCAGCTCTGGATGTGCCTAGATCACCTCTTGTAGGATCTCCATGGGAGTAGTTTTAGATTTCTTAGATTTCTTAAGACATTTCTCTTTACGAAAAGACAATATTTTAATTACCGCTCTATTTGTGAATGCTTTAACATTATTTTTGATAATGCCAATGGGGGTAAAGGTTGCATTATGAATGTATGAAATATGAATAATTGAGAAAAGTTATGATTGAATGATTGATGAAATGTTATGATTGAATGATTCTATGTCTTAGTTAATTGTTAAATTACGGGGGAGCATGCATATTCTATGGGGGAGTATTTAAAAATTTTGTATATTTAGTCAATTTATCTTTCAAATGGTTTGTCATCATAAAAAATTGGGAGATTGTTGGCTTTAAAGGTGTTTAAAGTAACAAACTATTTTTTATGATAATTATCGTTTATGTGTATTATTGATTAACCATGTTTTGAAAGCAAAATTGAATGTTGTTGTAATGTATCTCATAGACTTAGTCATTCATGTGAAATACCATCATCGAAGGATACAATTAATGTCTAACAAGTTGGTCAAGTGTTGCAGAATTCAGTCAGTTTTTCACAGGATATGTCGACTGCTTCCATCTTATGCTGACCGCTCTATGATCAGAGTGGTGTTGAATATCCACCAATGATCACTTGTGTCGACCGCTAAAAATCCAGAGACTGTGCCTATGTCGACCGCATAGACTTGTGTCAACCGCTGAAAATCCAGAGACTGTGTCTACGTCGACCGCATAGAATTGTGTCGACCGCTGAAAATCCATAGACTGTGCCTATGTCGACTGCATAGAATTATGTCGATTGCTATAATTCCAGAGACAGATTGTGTGTCGACCGCTCAGCACTTATGTCGATCGCTAAAATTCCAGAGACGGATCGTATGTCGACCGCTCCGCACTTATGTCTACTGGAGATTTTCCAGAAATGGATTGTATGTCGGCCGCTCAAGACTTATATCGACCGATGCAGAGTTCCAGAGACGGACCTTATGTCGACCGATGCACCTTCAAAGGCTAATCAACGAAACTTATGTCGACTGCTCCACGATTATGTCAACCGCTCAGGGACAACTTCAGAGACAAACTTCCAACGTCTATTTCCTGATGAGTCTAAATGGCTATATTTATGTTGACCACTCCCGTACATGTGTTGACTGCCCGAGCGTGAGCAGAAGCAAAAATTATAAATATTTGATGAGAAGCCAATTGGAGCATCCAATTTTCTAGAGAGAAAAACACCCCGAAACGCTGCCAAAATCATTCTTGAGCTATTCTACTTTCTCATCTCTTGTATTTACTTTTGATTATTCATTTTGTGATTGAGAGAGTCGGTTTAGAAATCGCAAATTCTTGTAACGATAGATTTGAGTGAACTTGTAAAGGGGTAACGCCTCTGAGAAAGAAGAGTCAAAATGATTGACGCCTCTGAGAAAAAAGAGTCAAGCTGTATATGTTGGATTGACACCCGTAAGCTCAATCAAGTGAAAGATCTTCAAGGAGGTACCTTGAAGTACAGACGTAGGCAGTTGTTGGCTGAACCGCGATAAGATATCGGTGTCAAAATATCTCTTTGTCAACTCTTTACTTTTGTTGATTGTGCTTGCTTTTTGAACCGATAATCAATTCACATAGTTATTATAGTTAAATCATTTAACTTACGAAAAAATTGTAACTAACCTAATTCACCCTCGCACTTAGGTTAAAACCGGTCCTAGAAAATCTACTATAAAATTTTGCCCACAATAAACCTTATGTACATTAATATTTTTTCTTTTGTAGTTGAACATGAAAACTTTTCATTGGAACTATTTTCGTTGTTTTTCTTAAAACCATGATGCATGACATACATAACATTAAAATTACACTCAACAATCAAATCTTCAAGGAATAATACATGACCATAAAATAACATTTATCAAATTTGTCTACTAAAGAGCTATAATAATTCTTGTTATTCTATTAGCACAATTAAATGAAACTTTATGCTAATCAAACAAATTATAGCATTATGATCATTATATCTCAATATCATTGTACAATATTTATAGGCCCATAAATAGCAATCAAGGAAAACAACACATGTTCAAGATAATTTATAATATTTATTATTTGTTATTCATGAAATACTAGCACACTCATTAAATTTTCAACTTAACATTCTATAAACATAACAAACTATAACCTAACACTTAGTCATGCAGTCTCATATTGAGCCAAACACATACAAACTTCACTTATCTTAGATCTTTTGTGAATAAGTAGCTCATGATCAATCTTAAATAAGAAAATCATTAATCATGACTTAATGTTCACTATTTTACACCAATCTCCAAATACCATAACTTAATCTATACATTTTGAAATGCTTTGATTTCAAAGCTCATGTCTCATCCAATATGTCAAATTCAATGTGGTAAAATGGCTTTGCAATTAGATGTTTCTAATATGAGTTTCTAACAAAAACTCATTAATAGTTTTGAACAACATACAAAACATTTGTCAATTCCCAAAATAATTTCCATACAAAACATTTAACACTCCAAATTAAATGTATATTCTATTTTTCTAAATGGGTTCAAGTTCAATAAACATCTTAAAATAATGAAGCATATCAAAAATTCATAACGGTGTATACCTCCAAAATTTCTTAATCTTAATGACCTTTAATTAGTTATATGGTATCCAATATTGATAAATCTCTAACCAAAGCAGATTACTTTCTTCCTTTCTTCGGAGTTGTGGACGGAGTGTAAGAGTTACATATTCTTAAAACTTAATCTCTAATAATCAAATACTTCTCATTATCCCCTCATATACCTTACAAAATCATGTAGAGGGAGCTAAAATCGAGCCACCACCTTTTAGCCCTCGAAATAAGCTCGGATAAAACATAACCGAATGAAATCATGAGTTTTGGTCCATCGAGAACTTAGTTTCAATAAACCAAAATACAAAATTCTTGGTCAGGCACTGTAGGATAACTATACATGTCCATAACTTTGACTATAAATGTCTTATTGCTATGATTTAAATGTCAATTTGTTCATTTTAGTGTCTACTACAATTTTGTAGATGAAGCCAAATTCATAAAACCTTTTCAGGCTCTTCATTTTTAACAATCTTTCAAAATTATACATATTTTCAGTTTTCAAACTCTATTTGTTAGTGAATTTGGAATATCGTAGCTTTTTCTACCACCATTTGATTATCAAATTGAAAATATCCAACTTTGTAGAAGAAATCAACTTTATTAAGTATCAATAAATTTTTTGTTTTCAATAATCTTCTAAAATTATTTGAATTTTCTTAGCATAAAAGATGATTGATTCCATACAACTATTGACCAATGTACCCGAGATTATTACACTTCGATTTCCTTTCTCGAGCCTCACACCACCATATGAAATCCACCAAATAAACAAAGATCCTAGATATACTGACACATATACTCTTATTAGACCAACATTGTGCCTTATAAAATTGTTGGGTGTTACGGCCTAGAATTGGTGTGTGTCATGTCCCATAAGTAAAAGTCATGGTTTACCTTTTTTCACATTCCTCATCTAGAGCTTCTGCTCCGTTTGACGTAGTACACAGATCTTCGGCCTGCTCCAATAAACTCTATGGATGGATTTAGTTATTTGATTCTTATTATAGATTATTTCAACTGTTGCTCTTGAATTATCATTTTAGGTTCTAGGGATCAAGTATCAAACGTTTCTATAAAATTCTGTTCATTCGTGACAACTCAGTTTCATAGAATTGTTAAACGCTTTTAAAGTGACACCGGTTGGGAATTTGGGTCCCTTCTCAAAGTTTTTTCTTCAAAAAGCATTATTCATCGCATATCTGGTCTGTATACTCGGGTCAAAATGGAAGAGTAGAATGCAAAAGTCGCCATATTGTTAAATGGGACAAGCAATGTTGTTCCATGTTGCCTTCCGTTTGCATTTTGGTCTTTTTTTGGATCAACATTGTACTTACTCAATCTTTTTTCCTTTCAAAATGATGTCCCTTGAATCACCTCGTCGACTTTTGTTCTCTCACCGTCCTTCTTATCTGCATATGCTACTCTTTGATTGCTCCTCTTTCCAAATCGCAGACTGTACAACTCAAACAAACTTCAACCTAGGTCTATATGTAGTGTTTTTGTTGGTTAGTCTCTCAACCACAGAGGCTATTTATGTTTTCATCAATTAACATGTCTTTATGTCTCTAGACATGTACTATTCCATGAGCAGTTATCTTCCTTTAAATCTCTATCTCCTAGCTCATCACCGTCACAATCTCCTATTGTAGTTCCGGTTACTACCCATCCTCCTACTTCAGCTCTTATTTTTTGTTCCACGTATTTCGACGTACCAAGTCAGCCTCCACACTCTTCTTTGGTGTCAATCAACAACTCTGTCATTGACTCCTCTCTTATTTTACCCATCCACCAGCCTGCTTCAGCAAATGACAATCTTATTATGATATCTCGAACCAAATCTGAGATTGCCAAACCAAAGCTGTGGCTCCTAGAAAATTACTTTTCGTGGATGAATCCCATGATGTTGAAATGGATACCTTAAGAATTAATTGAAGGTCGCTAGTGTCTCTACCCGATAACGCACAATTAGTTGGCTGTAAATAACTTTATAAGGTCAAAACTCTCGTTAATGGATACCTTAAGACATGATTGAACTTGGTTTTGTGACTGTTAAGTCTCGAAAAGACTTAATATTCATGTAGTTTTAGTGGTTAAATTGCTAAGAATCTGTAATAATTTAATTGGAAATAAGCAGAATTTTTAAGGATAATGCTGTAGCGATACCACAACATCCGTAACGCTGTTTTTAGGTGATTTTACCTGATATTTTGTATATTTTGTATTATCACGGGATTTTTATTTCTATGCAATTGCAGAAGATTAATGAAGATAAAGGCTGGAAGAAACACGGAAAAGAAGGGAGAATCAACTCTAAATCAAATTTGAAAACAAGAATATCTTTGAAGATTTGGAAATCCGTCCTAATCTCAACTACTTTCCAAACAGATCCAAATCTCCTTCAAAATCGCAACCGCCTCCCAGATCTGTTGAAGCTGCACGAAGTCTACTTAAAGAAAGGTGAATACCACGAATTGGGTGTGTAGAATTGGAGAACGAGATTCACGATCAAGCTTCGGACGTAAATTCGAAGAAGAGGTTCACGGCGACGATCAAGGCGGTGTGGTATGAGGCTGTGAGAACAACGGCTTTCGACGGCGATGACCAAAATTCTCTCCCGTTGCTTTTCGTTTTAATTTCCGTGAATATATGAACTCCTGATAGTTTGTGTAGAACTATTTTGTTTGAGTTAAAATTAGGATTTTTCATACATTGATTTGCTTAATGAAATTGCATGCTATCTTTTAGAACTCGTCTTAATAAGTATTTAAATATCTTTGTTTTGCTGTGATTATCTATCGAGCAATCACGACAATACGTCATTGCGTGTTTGCTACGTGTTAAACCTGAAAATTATTGCTTTCCATTGATATCATTTAGGGCAACACGACAATACGTCCTTGCATGTTGCTAAGACGTGTATTAAAACCATTAGGTGGTTAACTCGAGTGACACGATTTAGCTAGGAGTGTTTTCATCATGTTCATTCGAACCTAGTGCGGTCAAATCGAACTTGTTCTTAAACCCAACCATAGAGGTAACGTCAGCCCCGGTTTATTAGTGTTCGGACCGGAACTAACTGATGTTGTGACTAATGCTGCAGCACCCACCGAGGGCAGTTCAAGTAAATCAATTTACGAAAAGTCCTAGTGGAGATTCTTACGAATTCTCAATTCGACCACCAACTGTACTTTTCTGCTTAATCTAGGTTATAATTAGATACTTTAATTACCCGTAAGATAAATATAAAAATCAAACCTTTAATGTTATTCTTTATTCTTTATGATACTTTGCAATTTATTCTTTAAATTAGAGATTTGACTTGTCTTCGTGGGATCGATTACTACGTTGCGACACGTGCACTTGTGTTTTAGCGATTACATTTTCAAGCAACAAGTTTTTGGCGCCGTTACCGGGGACAACGAAAATTTTTGATTTTTAGAATTCTTTGTGAAGTATTTGTGAATATAACTAACTCTAACTTTAAAAATTTTAAAAATTCAAAAATAAAGAATTTATACGGTTCTTTTTAATTTTTCAGGTGCTTATGCAAACGAAGGGAATCAAGAGCTCATTCCCTTAAATCCCGAACCCGAAAAAAAAATGCTTCAAGAGAGAAGACGCCAAAATTTAAATCTACATCAAGAAGCGATAAAGAAAGAACCAATGGCTCAAAACGCATTCCAACCAGCAAAAACCAAGGTCATGCACAAGAAAGACCAATTCGGGATTATGCAATTCCAGACTTGGAACAATTAAATCCCAGAATTTTTCAACCGGAAAGCAACGAAGTGAGATGCGAATTGAAGCCGATCATGTTTCAGATGCTGCAAATTATCGGTACTTTTAATGGATTAGCATCTGAAGATCTGAACGTGTTCATTAAGGAATTTACTTCCTTATGTGACTCGTTCAAAGATTCAGCCATCAATCGAGAGACTCTTTGATTAAAATTATTCTCGTATGCACTCCGAGACAAGGCAAAAACATGGCTGAATTCTTTACCGCCAAATTCTATAACTTATTGGGAGGATATAGCCAAGAAGTTTCTGCTAAAGTATTTTCCACCGGTGAAGAATGCAAAGCTGCGATGGGAGATCATGATATTCAGATAGCAGGACACTGAATCCCTTTATAAGCTTGGGAGATGTTCAAAGAATTGTTACGACAATGTCTGAATCATGGTGTTGAAGAATGGGTCCAGCTGGAAACTTTTTACAATGGATTATACGGACAGACTCGATCTCTCTTAGATGCAGCAGCAAACAGGGCCATTTTATCCAAATCATGCGCGGAAGCTTTTTCGCTGCTGGAAAATCTGGCTACGAATAATTATCCGTGGCTGACAGAGAGAGCTGCAGCACCGAAGAGAGCATCGACAAATAACTAACCTAGAATTTTAGATCTTGATCAAGTGATGGCCCTAGCTGCTCAAATGACTACACTCAACAATACTCTCAAGAATCTGAACATGCAGCAAACAAACCCACAACCTGTCAAAAGTATTTCGTGCTCTTACGGTTCGGGAGAACATGCTTACGATCATTGTCCGTCAAATCCCGAAGCAATCAATTACGTGGGGAACAATTGGAGCAATTTCACGCAAGGATGGAAACCAAATAATCAGTGGAGCCAACAACAGCAACCACGAACTCAAATTCAGCATTTCCAACCAGCACAACAAGGGTTTAATCAAGGGTTTTCGACTCAACAGAATCAGCCACATCAACCCGAGTCTTCTAATTCATTCAAGCAAAAAGTTGATGAATTTATGGAACGGACCGAGCTGATGATGCAAAATATGAATGCGATCTTACAGAATCAGATCGCATCTCATATGAATCTGGAGAATCAAGTGGGTCAGCTCGCGTTAGCCTTGAACGCTAGACCAACGGGGATGTTGCCAAGCGATACTGAAGTTCTAAAACGAGAAGGAATAGAACAGTGTAAAGCCATTACGCTGCGCAACGGCAGAGAAGTGGAGACTGTGAAAAACCCTGAAGGAAAATCTAAGGAAAGAGTCGAAGAGAAAAATACAGAGGCTGATAAAGTGGAAGTCTCGGAACGGATTAATAAGTATGATGTTACTACTAGTGCTGCAGCACCGACATAACACCAGAAGACAATTTTGTCAGCCGATAGACTTCTACCACCTTTTCCACAAAGATGTTACCTTGTCAAAAAAAGAGAACAACTTGCTGCTATAAAAGACTTCAAGTTCGACTGTGCTGACTCTCGAACTTGGAATAAAAACAGAAGAATTGGAACAAAACGAGAAGGAAAAGGAATTACATGAAGAAAGCATGACGTCTAGCTAAAGACGTTAAATTAAGCGCTACAGGGAGGCAACCCTTTATTTTAAATTTTAGTTAATTTAATAATTCTGCATTCTTATCATGTAGGTTAGGTAGCATGACCCGATGCTGCGGCGGAGGTCACAACATTGAAGTAATAAAGGCATGCATAAATAAAAAATAAAAATAAAAAAAATATGGGAGAAGATTTTGGTCCAATCTGATTGGACTGAGCGAGATTCTAGGATGATTTTTATCGCCTGTTGATTTTCTAAGAAGCGGTAATTATTTCATTTCAAAATTTAAAAGTAACTGTTTCTTTTCATCCTTAAATCGCAGGAAGCCATAGCACTCAGGAGAGCATGAGACGAATCTTCAGAAATTCAGTAGATATTTAAATGGAGCCTATCCCGATTTTGCTTCTAACATGAAAGGACATCGCCGAGCACGATACAAGCAAGGAGAATGTTTATCTTTCGGTGGCCAAACAGAGTCCGTCGCCGCCGCCACATAGGTATAATCACACCATATACTATTTTCTGCATTACACAGGAGGACGGCGGAGAACCCGAAGAAGAAAACACCCTAGTTCCCGATGCTGTAAGCAGAGCTGCAGCATAACCATCGGTCCAATTTTTCGATGAGTTTTCCAAGAGTCTGCAACTCCTGGAAACCCGCTTAAGCCACATTGAGATCCAGCAACACTGCATGCTGGACATTCAAGAGAAAATGGAGGCCCGATCATTGTTCACTCAAGCCGACAATAAGGCCCAACCAAACAGCCCAAATGATGGAGAGGCCGAATGATCTCCATAGGAGAGTTAATTTCTAACTTTTTTTGCTCTCCTATATTTTGTGATTTCTGTTCACTGTTATTGTTTTGGGTTTGACAATGAGAGAATTGTCGAATTTAAGTTTGGGGATAGGGGTGTATCAAAATTTAAAAAAAAATATATATAATGAATATTTCCCTTAATCCGAATAGCCAAGAATGCTTGCAATCATATAGTTTAATGATGGAACTTATTTTCCTAATCTATCTAACCCTTGATGGATGTTGCTTATAATGACAATTCAAGTCTACTTAATCTAGGAGACACTTCAACATAGGAGATCCTCTTTACACGAAATTATCACTTTGAACATCATCTTTCCCGATTTTCCTAAGAGTTATCATGTTCTATTTAAATTTGATATTTTTGAAACTTAGCTCGAATAAATAATTGAGACAAACATATTTTTCAGGTGAAGAGTGACATGGTAACAAGTTTGGGGAAGAGAAAAAAAAATGAGACATAAAAAGTCCGAAAATAAGGACAATCATAACACTCTTCGGGACTTAAGTGGATGATCAATTGCAGAAGATTAATGAAGATAAAGGCTGGAAGAAACACGGAAAAGAAGGGAGAATCAACTCTAAATCAAATTTAGAAACAAGAATATCTTTGAAGATTTGGAAATCCTTCCTAATCTCAACTACTTTTCCAAACCGATCCAAATCTCCTTCCAAATCGCAACCGCCTCCCAGATCTGTTGAAGTTGTACCAAGTCTACTTAAAGAAAGGTGAATACCATGAATTGGGTGTGTAGAATTGGAGAATGAGATTCACGATCAAGCTTCGGGCGTAAATCCGAAGAAGAGGTTCACGGCGGTGGGGGAACGAGGCTGTGAGAACAACGGCTTTCGACGGCGAAGACCAAAATTCTCTCCCTTTGCTTTTCGTTTTAATTTTCGTGAATTATATGAGCTCCTGATAGTTAGTGTAGAACTATTTTGTTTGAGTTAAAATTATGATTTTTCATACATTGATTTGCTTAATGAAATTGCATGCTATCTTTTAGAACTCATTTTAATAAGTATTTAAATATCTTTGTTTTGCTGTGATTATCTATCGAGCAATCACGACAATACGCCCTTGCGTGTTTGCTACGTGTTAAACCTGAAAATTATTGCTTTGCATTGATATCATTTAGGGCAACAAGACAATACGTCATTGCGTGTTGCTAAGACGTGTATTAAAACCATTAGGTGGTTAAATCGAGTGACACGATTTAGCTAGGAGTGTTTTCATCATGTTCATTCGAACCTAGTGCGGTCAAATCGAACTTGTTCTTAAACCCAACCATAGAGGCAACGCCAGCCCCGATTTATTAGTGTTCGGAACGGAACTAACTGATGTTGTGACTAATGCTGCAGCACCCACCGAGGGCAGTTCAAGTAAATCAATTTACAGAAAGTCCTAGTCGAGATTCTTACGAATTCTCAATTCGACCATCAACTGTACTTTTCTGCTTAATCTAGTTTATTAATTAGATACCTTAATTACCCGTAAGATAAATATAAAAATCAAACCTTTAATGTTATTCTTTATTCTTTATGATACTTTGCAATTTACTCTTTAAATTAGAGATTTGACTTGTCTTCGTGGGATCGATATTTTTGTTATTACGTTGTAATACGTGCACTTGCGTTTTAGCGATTACATTTTCAAGCAACAGTGACCCTTTAACACTCTCATTAGTATGTCATCTTCACAAGTCTCTTTATGGCTTGAAACAATTACCGTCGGTGTGGTACAAGAAATTATCATCTTCTTCATCTGGGTTCGTTGATTCCAATGTTGATTAGTCACGACATTTTACTGACCGTGACAAATGGGACGACCATTAGTTCACAAGTGAAATTTTTGAAAGGGCATTTGGCTATCAAGACTTGGGTCTTGTCCAACTCCTTGTGTCGAGGTTACTTGTTCAAAATCTAACATGAAACTTTCTCATACTACCTTCATCTTTAACTTGTTAGATAAAGCAAACATGGCAGATTCTAAATCGTTGATACACCCATGGTAGTAAACCCAATTTAGTCAATTCATGATGGCTCGCCTTTGGCTGATGGCTGTCTCTTTCGCCATCTTATTTGCGACCTTCAATACTGCAGTTTAACATGTTCGGATACCTTGTTTGCTGTCAATGAATTATGTCACTTTATGCACCTCCCTCCGATGTGCCTTGAGAAGCTTTGAAGCGGTCATTTCACCATCTTAAATGTACGCTTCATTGCTCGCTCCTCTTTTGCAAAAACACATGACACCAATATTGTTGGCTATGCCAATGCGAATTGTGGGGTCTTCCATTGATGATTGCCATAGTACTTGCGGTTATTGTTTCTTCTTTGGTAATTGAATATCGTGGACTACATCCAAGCAGAAAGGAGTCTCTTGCTCGAGTGTGGAAGCTGAATATCAAAGTTTAGCTAATAATGTGGCGTAATTACTGTGGCTTAAGAAGCTGTGTACAAATCTTGGCCTCAATATCTCTCACTCCAACAATTTACTGTGACAAAGTGAGTACAATTCTTATTGTGAAACTCACAATAAACCATCGGTAAACACGTATTCATAAGCAGTACAAGAGTCACGCGTAAATTCAGATGAAATGAATGAAATAGTAATGCCTTGGTCAATATTTCTCTTCCCTCCTCGATTCCTTTTAGCAGCTCAACTAGTATGAAGAGAGAGAGAGAGAGAGACGAGTGGCAAGCGGGACGGTGTACTGGAGTAGGTGTACTAAATAGTAAGTGGGATTGTGCTGCTTTCATGTCTTAAAAAGAGTGTGTTCGATCTCTTGGAGCTTCCTCGTTCGGACATCCTCCGTCCTCAGACAACCAAATTCATAACAAACTACACATAAGGTTGCCGAGTGCTTTGAAGGCAGAAATGGGTCAGATTCTTGACGTGTCTTCTTTCATGTAATTTGAGGAGCATTCGGTCGAGGAGGTCAAATCATCACAACTTAAGTCACTGAAAATAAAAAGCAATATGGCCAATATGAAAAAGGGGCTTGTTTATTATGATCCATGTGCACCTAAATTACGCCATGAGTTACAAGACAAATAAGGAGCCCCAGAGAACCACACTGGCATATCAAGAGAACATAAATTAAAGGTGCTTTGCCCGCCATGGTCAACTTTTGTCAACAGAATCATTGACATGTATACTCAAAATACAGTACCGTGACGCCCTTAGAGCTTTTCCGCTTTTTCTATTGACTGTATACTCATTTCCATACATTTCATCGAAGGGCGTTCACAAAAGCCATCAGTGATTCGACATCCCTCTTCTCGGAGGGGTATTTTACCGGCCTGGACGAGTGTTCAGGGAAAAACAGAATCGTGGGGAAGCTCCCTAGCTGCAATTCTCGCTGAGCATACTCTTTTTGCTCCCCATCAGCTCTGAATTTTCCAACCTTAATGCCGCTGCCTGCAAGCTTCTCCGCCAATTCACTGTAAGAACCCTCCATTGCCTGTTCACATATTTTTAGAATCATTTAAGATTAGATAACCCAACTCTTAATTTTACCATCCTGCTTACTGAATTGTTAGGAATGACATGCAAGTGATTTCAATTGTTCATGTACCTGGCAGAATCGGCACCATGGAGCATAGAGAACAACAAGCCATGGCTCTCTTCGATTCTGAATTCTTGCCAAATTCTCTACTCCAGTCCTACTCAAGCTGACCACATGCTGAGAGATAAATATATCAGTATCTGTTGCAGTTCCATTTGCATGGACTTTTCCATTCCCATTGCCATTAAGGTGAGCTCCAGTTTCCTCTTTAAGATTACCCTTGTGAAGACCACACTCTTTAGCCTTGGCGTCCTCCCACCACCACCTTCCTTCCCTTTCATGTTGACCGGGGAGGACTGGTCTAGTGCATGGCTCACAACCTATTGAAATGTATCCTTGGGAGTGCAAGGAATTGACCGGCACACTCATGGCTCGTAAGAAATTCCAAACATCTCCACCCTCTACATTGGCAACTGGATTCCACTTCACCAGACTGCCAATGGCACCATCTAGACCTTCAAAAACTGGGTCCACCTGTACGACAGGAACATCAGATCTAGTGCCTGGAGATTGGTCTTTCCTTTGGCCAGTGATCCAAGCTTGTAAACCCCTAAGCGCTCTCCTCAAAGGCCTCACTTTCCGAACACGGCAGCACTCTTGGTGACCATCCTCATAGAAAGAGAACATTCCTTTGCTTCTCACTAATGCTTGAACTTCAACAGCATCTGGGAACATATACTCAATGCGGATCCCATAGTGCTTTTCAACTGCCTCAAAGTATCTGTACGTTTCTGGATTCAGCCTTCCGGTGTCCAAACTGAACACTCGAAATGGCCTACCAGTGAGTCGAGCATACTCAATCAAGGCAACATCTTCAGCACCACTGCAGGAAATGAAGATCAAAATAATGTCATTATACTAGATGGTCAAGCAAGAAAGCTATATAGATTCTCACAATTTTTAAAGTTACAAGGAAATTTTACAAAGTTCTTAACTTGGTCACTAAATACTTAAAATTCAAGAACGACAATCCCTGATAAATAATTCATACAAAAAAAGGGGATCAAATTGCATGCCTTCGGACAGCCACATTTACTCCATTATAGCATTAATGCATGCTGACTATTACCTATAAACAAAAGCCATTCAGTTCAATGAAGAGATGTTAACTGTTACCTGAATGCAATTGCAATGTCATTGCCAAATTTCTCCAGAGCTTTATCCATTATCTCAAGAGGAGAAGCATTTTGAAGGACTTTAGCTAAATTGTCATAGTCCTCTACCTCAATTTTCTCACCCACCTCTGCAGATTCGGCAGACCAAGGATGCAGAAACTTGAATTATTATTGAAAAAAATTGATACCAGTGATGGAATTACAATGAAGAAACAAGGATATTAACTCACCAGGAGCAGAGATAGTTGATGCTGAAGGAACTATAGAATCGTTGCGTTTTGACTCGGCATTCAGTGGCTTTACGGAGCATCGCCTCTGGCTAATAGACCCTAAGGATGAGAGGGGGCGATCCAACAATCGAACAGAGGCAATTTGGGCAGCTGAAAACGAAAACGAAAACATGAGACCTGAACACAAACGAGGAGGGGGTTACAAATGTAAGCAATAACGGTAATGGAAAGGCAAAATACCTGTAGGATCAGAACAGGGAAGAGCGGAGGTAGAAATGGCGGTCGAGAGAGAAGCAAGAGAAGAAGCCATTAGAGAGATTGTGAAGGCTTTCTCTGAAATCTGTTACGAACTTGAAAATGGGAATTCGGTGGGAGAGGGCTTAATAAAGGGAATGGAAGAAATGGAGCGAGCACTGATACATTGAACCTAGACGCAATCTCGCAAACCATAGGAGCCTCACAGAAATGGTACAGACGTCGATATCTGATTGGCCAACGGGGATTGGTGTCGCTCAGCGCTTTCGTCACGTAGCGGCTGCTTGGTCATTAAAATTAAAAACAGATACGTAATTTGATTAATCCCCCTCATACGTAATCTCGAGATTAATCGGGGAGGTGTTATAGCCCCACAGATTGGGTCTGGTCAAGACGACTGTGGAGGCTTCATTTTATCCTTTGTTGTTTTCTTTATATTATAATTGATTGCAATCAAATAATTAAATTGATAGAGGCCACTTAGTATGGGCAAATATGTCTCTTTAGCATTAGAGAGGAGAATCTGAAAAGTAGGCAAAGACATGTGAACTGGGCCTGACGGATCTCTTTTCCCAGGCCCACTCGACATAAAGCTGAAAACGAATTAAAGCACATTTATGCTTCCTCTCTTGCATCTACACACTTCCACCAGGCTCCGCCGTACCTGCTCTCCCCTCTGTCGCTTCTTTCACTTCTATTTATTTGGTCGCGTACCTTTCTCCTCCTCTCACTCTAGAGTCTAGGCTTCGTCGCCAAGTTCCATTTCCATGGCTGAACCTCTGCCTGTTCATTCCGACCTTTTCGAATGGCCTCGCAAAGATAACCGCCGCTTCCTTCATGCTGTCTATCGTGTCGGTGATCTCAATCGGACCATCGAGTGAGTTTGCGCCGTTTCCCTCATTTTCTTTAAAGGGCCCGTCAAGTGCTATACTATTTATGCTTCTCCTTTTTATTTGCTGTTACCAGGTTTTACACTGAATGCTTTGGGATGAAACTGCTGAGAAAGAGAGACGTCCCTGAGGAGAAATATGCTAACGCCTTCCTTGGGTTTGGCCCTGAGGATTCTCACTTTGTTGTCGAGTTAACCTACAGTATGTGCAGTTTCATCTTCTCTCTTTCTTTTTAAGGCTTTCACTTCTTATTCTACTCTGCTCCCGACTGTTTTGCTTCATCATTCATGTTTGTATTGTTAAAGGTTATTCTCACACACCTAAGGTGTCAACATAATTTGTTAGTTACTTACACTGTTTGAGCAAATCAGAGCAATACGTGTGGCTCATATTAGATACGCTAATCGCTTATGCGTATAAATATGTGAACTATTGAATTACTAATTTATCTTTTCATCATTACAAATTTATTCAAGTATTCAGAAATTATTTTGCCTTCTATTCTCTCTACCTGGTATAAGAGCCAGTGGTACAGCTGAAATTCATCAACTCTTTTCCCCATTTTCCTTCTCACACTCAAAACCTTTCAATCAATCTTACCAACGGCAACTACTTTGATTATGCTACTCAACAATATCATATGAAATGGACTAAATATTTTCTAGGACCAATTTCCCTACCCCACCACATTTCACCGTATCCAAACTGTACCATTTAGCAGCCACTTGTTTTGAGCTGGATTTTCTCCTCTCTGTCCGATCCTATGCTAAATCAAATTGTGAATTATTCCACTGCATCAGAAATATGGTAAGAGTGTAGTTTGCCTTTACTAATCAACATCTCTGGTTAGTCTCAATGGACTCAGAGGACATTTGCACAATATCATTAAAAGAGGACTTAACGTAAGAGAAAATGTCAACAATTTCACTTTGATCTGCAATAATTTTGCCTCAAATGGAGAGTCAATAACCGTAAAAGATCAAATACTCATTCTACTAGATCATCTTGGAAGAAATTAAAATCCCTTTGTCATAGTGATTTCTCATCGCTCAAGCGATACAACCACAGAAGAGATTTAGAGTCTCTTAGTGACCTTTGAAGTGCGACTAGAAAAACAAAACTCCATAAATTTACCTATATTCTCTGCCCCTCAAGCTCATCAATCCTCCCTCCCACTCTCATGCAACGTTCCCACTCCTACCTAATAACCCATCTATGGCATTCGAGGGTGTCTTTCAGTCCATCTTGGCGACCAAACAAATCCACCGACTGCATGCCCAAGTGTGTGCTATGCAATAATTTGAGCCACATAGCCTCTGTCTTCTATTATAGGGCTAATCTTACCTTTTTTCCTTCTACATGTCCACCTTTTCCTCCTCTACCTCTTATGGGATTTTCCTATACTCTACCTCTTATTCAACAACTTCTTCGACACCAAGGCGTGAGAATTTTTTAACCCACCCAATCCAATCAGGTTAATTTGGATATGATATCGATGGCAGATTTGCTTGAGTCGGTAATATTTGACCATACCCAACCCTTCAACCTTGCAATGGTCTCTAACTATGACCACCAAGCGTTTCGACTTCTGAAGACCTATTCGATCGACCACTAATCATAATTGTAATTATCATTTTCTTATTTTATTCTGCTTTTTAGTTATTCCTATTTGCCATCGCATGACATTGTTAGTTCCTTAGTTATAGAATTTGTAAGCTTTCTACTAGTCTTACTTTGTACTTAGAATAATTGTAAATAAATGTGCACTGAGATATAGGATTGTTACTCTGTTACATTTGTTGTTGACTGTCTGCGAGTCTTAATTTGCCTAGAGGAAGAGAGCTCTATAAACCATTTACTCTCTCCCTCTCTCTCGTTACAATTATTAAATCTACCACTAAATTCACTTTCATAAGGTGGGATGTCATATAACAGATTTAAAAGTAATCACTATAACAAAGCTATCTATGATTTAAGGTGATTCTTAAGTTTCTTTTCTTAAGTTTCTTTGATTCATTGAATTGGGATTCAATGTGAAACTCTTTAGTTTCTCTGATTCAATGAATTGGAATTGTTGGATAATTTGATTGTATTTTGAAATTTAAATTCATGGGCTAGGAAATGGATTGTCAATTTAGTTTTTTATTATTTTTATTGATTATTTTAGTTTATAATTTATCAATTTAGTATTTTTGTAATTTTTTTGATTATTTTAGTTTGTAATTTGTTGATATGTTTTCTTGAACTACACAACAAGGATTCAATAGACAACACTTAATAATTCACAACACAACAATACCAAGGGAATTTGAGAGCTCCGTTCTCAAAGCTTTTTAAAATAATAACGTGGCTCCCTGGGGCACATCAAAACTCCACTATGTCTCAAAGCTTCATCGCCTACACTGGCTGTTGCATGCGGTGTTGTTGTTAAACAATATTCTCACACTACTAAGGTATGAACCATAATTTGTTATTGAATTACACTGTTGGCAAATCAGAGCAATACATGTGGCACATATAGATTCTCTTATGTGTATAATTACACTGTTAGCAAATCAGAGCAACATATGTTAACTATTGAAATACAAATTTTTCTTTCCATCATTACAGATTTATTCAAGTATTCAGAAATTATTCTACCGTCTATTCCCTCTACTTATATATTCTCAATTTACCGCCTCCGACCATGTATTTTTGCAATGGCATACACACACTTATTATGTCAGACTTCATGATTTGGAGTCTGGTTTGTGGTTTCTGTTCCCCGCCCTTTACCTTGCTCTGATTTGAAATTGGAAAATTCATGAAGCTGTTACTTTTTTATGCTATGCCGTATTGTATAGTTGGTTGGATCCATAGGGAAGAGAAGTTGAAATTTGTTTCTCGTGTAGATTATGACCTCAGCTTGCTTTCATCATTCATGAAAAAAGGAAATAAAATCAAAACCGTATCACCTGATATGTCAGTTGAATAATGATTTTCAGACTATGGGGTTACTTCATATGACATTGGGAATGGATTTGGACATTTTGCTATAGCTACTGAAGATGTAAGTGATCATTCTCACTCTATAAAATCATACTGTATCTTCTTTTCCTGCCCTCTACTTACTTCTGTATGTGTTTTCTTCAGGTTTACAAACTCGTGGAGGACATCAAGGCCAAGGGTGGAAATATTACACGAGAGCCTGGACCAGTTAAGGGTGGATCCACAGTCATTGCTTTTGTAAAGGACCCTGATGGTTACATCTTTGAGCTCATTCAAAGAGCGGGTACTCCTGAACCACTTTGCCAAATTATGCTTCGTGTTGGTGATCTAGAAAGGTCTATCAAATTTTATGAGAAGGTAAATACTCTTTAGGTTTCTTTCCAACTGTTATTGTCAGCTTCATTTAAAGGTGAATACCAGAACTACAAGAAAGAATAGTAGTTGATATAGTTTGGATTGTAATTATTCCCGTATACCCATTTGAATGCCGCAAAGTTGGATGTTAGAGTTCACTTAAGTTTTACAGAAGTTGTTTAAAACTTTGTCAATGGATGTTTGGAACCTGGGGCATGTCTAGAGTTTTGCTGTTGTCGTCCCCTATGATGAAGCCTTAAATGGATTCTAACTATGAACTCTTCCTTATTCACTTACTGGTTTCGATTAAACATCATTTTTTTTTTCTACACTGATCATATTAAAACTAATTTTATTGGTATTCCCCTTGTATAGGCATTGGGGATGAGAGTAGTGAAAAAGGTAGACCGTCCCGAACAAAAGGTAAAAGAGTGCCCGCCACATTTTTGAATTATTTAAACTGCCATGTTTGTGAAGCGTTTTCTCTTGCGTGCCATCTTGTTCTTGGGACCTACAGTACTCTATTGCAATGCTTGGATATGCTGAGGAAACAGAGACTACTGTGCTGGAGTTGACATATAACTATGGTGTGACCGAGTATACGAAGGGCAATGCATATGCGCAGGTGAGTTGCTCACTTGTCCGTTTTTATTCCTTTTTTCTTTTGGTATTGCTCTCTGCTCACGAGAAAAACTTATTTGAAAGCAACACCTTGCATATGTTAGTCAGCCTCGTTCATCGTTTCCTTTTTAATTTCTTATACTTGGTTTCTAATGCCAGGTTGCTATCGGAACTGATGATGTATACAAAAGTGGTGAGGTTGTGAAGTTGGTAACCCAAGAGCTTGGAGGCAAGATAACCCGCCAACCAGGACCTATTCCTGGAATCAACACCAAAATTACCTCATTTCTGGATCCAGATGGCTGGAAGACAGTAAGTTGCCTTTGTTGCTGACACTTTCACATCTTTGATATTGGAAGCAGAACTAGCAACAACACTGTTACAGAGTAGGAAGTAAACTGTGGTAAAGATATATCTATTAACGGAAGAAATGCACATTAATGGGCGACTTAAGTTGGAAAAAATGAAACCACGAGTATCTATTCAATTCAAGCTCAGGATTTCTGACCTGTGTTCCTCCTCGTAGGTTCTTGTTGACAATGAAGATTTTGCCAAGGAACTGCAGTGAGGAAGACAAGTTGTAACATGGGAGACCGCAATGGGCATGTGGCCCTCATCTCAGCAGTAATAAATAATTGTCTCCACCGTTTAAAAACTCAGCCAGTGTGGTGAACGCTGTTCAGAGTTGTACGACTCCACTTAAACAACAAATTCGAAAGTATTATGTTGTGGAATGTGAATTTTTAATTCTCATGTGCTGACGAACTGCTGCTGTTATTCCATTTGGTTCGTTTCTAGTTTTAGAATTTGGTAGAGGGAGTCATTCCCCATTACCCAACAGCGGGGATCTTCATCTCCAACATTGCAATGCTTGAAAGTAAGAATGAATCTCTAATTGAAACTCTGCTGCCTGGATAATGAGAGAAGACCACGAGCATGAAGTCTCGTATTGTAATAAGACCCTGCTTTTTAAAAATGTCGAAGAGCGGGACAGAGACAGCATAGGCTGAAATTCAATAAAATTCACACGTCTGGATAAAAAAATACGGTCGAATAGGCCACTTGCTATTCTTTTATGTACAATATACGGCAGATGTATATGATTGGGAGTTGTACAGATGGAGACGCCTAAGCGACAGCATCTGCAGGGTAGCATCCAAGAACCCGAAGAAATCCAGCAAACTCCTGCCAAAGACATGCAAGTTGGAGAAGCTCAGCTCAACAATTGCAAACAAAAAATCAAAAGACTAACCTGTAGATGAGACAGAGCACACTGGGCACGAGACTCCGCCATGGAAGCTTCAAAGTCGATGTAGAAGAGGTAGTCGAAATATCTGCTACCACCAAAATTATCCCCTCGTCACAACCTACTCACCGTAGTATAACTATTCTTAAAGTTATGATACTCACTTGGCGCTTCCTTGATTAGAAGCATCAACCACCCTCAGTGAACGCTGTCTCTGAGGCCGACTCTCTATCTGAAATTTGTCCAAGTGAGAAGATGTAACCAAAAAGAGCTTAAATCCAAGCTCCAACTGATACATAACCTTTGTTAAGTTAATTTCTCTCAAAGCAAAGACCGCCAACGCTTTGAATAGTACCCCAGGGCCTTCCTCGAGAGTGAAAACGACGCTCGTCTGCATTCAGAATCACACAATCGGACCCACGACACCAATGCAATGGTTATTCGTGAGATTGTTACCTTATACGGCTTGTCTGTGCCGGGAATCCGAGGTTCTCTTGCAAGAATCAAAAAGCGAGTAATGTTATCATCGTTGTCCTGGCAATTACAGTGCCTCCACATCAGATCAACAAGAGTCAAATGATTATTTATGAAAGAGATAAGTTAGCTTTAAGAAATAAAGTCAAGTTCCAAGGAGCACATCATGCCTCCTCTTTTCGGCATAGATAGTACACGAAGAAGTGACATGTAAAGATATGGTTTATGAGGATTTTGAGCCTCGATATTAAGTAAAACCAATAAAAAAAAAGAGCTTTTCAGGGGCTATTGTGAGATATAAATCATCATCACACCTGCATCTTATCTAGCAGAATGTCAAGTCCATAAATTGCTGCAGCTTGAGCACTTGCAATGGCTCCTGTATCTCTTGCTCCACTAGATGCCACCGTCTAGCCAAAACATGTCAAATCATTCAAAGAAGCCTATCCGCTAATAGATGGTGGGAGGAAAAAGTACCTGAGCAGCCCCAGCCGAGTCTTCAGCACTAATTCTGGATACACCCAACTTGCTTAGTTCTATCTCACATTGAGAAAGAGCCTGAAATTCCATACTCACAAAGGAATCAACCCAATCTGATTTTGCCTCAAATATTAACGCTAACAGAAAAGGCTAGTACGCTGTACTGGATTGAATACGCTAAAATATGACCAAAGAAATTACTTGGGGGTGGCTCAAAACGCGCTTTAGTTCCTCCTTCCTCACACCTCTCAATCCCAAGAGGCAGTGCTTAACTTGCAGTTGTACTTCCCCTACAATGTGCAGTCTATGCCGGAGAAGCAAGTCATAATTACGGTGAATACTTCCTCCAAAAGTATTTTCGATTGGGAGAATTGCTTTCTCCACAAGCCACAGTTCTACAGCCTGCAAGAGGAATTTGATATCATCGTCGTATTAGGGGTAGCAAGATATCTGAATCAGGAGCCGTAAGAAAGAACCTTGAATGCAGTTTCAAAATCATCACATGGGACAGTCTGGCACTTGGGATATGCCTTGAGAGCAGCAGCTTGGCTATAAGCGCCCGGTAATCCCTGCAGATTAGGGGAATACAGCGGTGTCCATAAAAAGAACTGGCTCAAGAATTTTAGAGATAAAAGTAAGAAACGTTGAACCTGGAAGGCAACCCTGACTTTGGAATCATCACTGGAGAAAGAGGCCAGATCAGTTGAAGACAGAGGTTCTGCATTTCATTGAACATAGTTTCTTGTCTCAGGACAGCACGGAAAATGAAAATGAGGACTACAGCACCTCGGACCAATTCGATATGTCTTTTCTTTTTCTTTTTCTTTTTCGTATTCTAGGAATAGCAGACTGCCATTTTAAGTACATAAGAAAGCAATCATGCCGTAAACAGTACCCAATAGACAAGAAGAAAACACTTGTTAAATCCATCAGATTAGTGTTGATTTATCAATCTTGTTCATGAGGTAGGGATTTGCAGTAAGATGGGGAAGACTAATCTCACCATAGAACAAAACCAAGAAGTAGAAAAAACTTTGAACAGTTTGAGGTATAGATGATCTTAAAATAACAACATTAAATGTAGAAAAAAACACATGAATTATGGACATCAGCGTCAATTCTCAACGTAGCAAATGTTCTCTAGTAGCAAATAGATATTACAGAAAAGTTTTATTCAATGGACAAAATTAACTAAGAGCTTACTTGGAAGAAGATTCAAATCTTTGTGGAACCTCTTCGGCACATCATCGAGAGTCGGATCAATTGAGGCCGGAGATTCAAGACTAGGCTTTTCATCTTCAACGGGTGTGATTGCTCGCTGAGCGAGAACACAACAATTTTGCCACTTGCTATCATTCCTCGAATTGAAACCAGAAGCAGAACGGCCGGACCCTGAATCTGAGATACCAAGCTCGGGGAGAAGTCTAGCACAAACCCAGATGGTTCCGGCTTTCAATGCCATCGCCGATCTAACACGCCACTGAACTAATTAGAGTCGATGGAAAACCCAGAAGAGCATTGTCAAGGCGGTTGACATAAATGGATGTGGGCTTTCGACCACTTCAGTAATTAATCCTTTCGAAGGATCCGAGAGACCAAGCAGTCACCCTCAAAGATAAAATAGGTAGGTGACCTAATGTAGGATGATCACGTTTTCCGCGGACGAAGACGGAGAGGTTGAAGAAGAAGAAGAAGAAGAGAGGAAGATAGCTAATGAGAGAAGGGAAGATGAAAGATTGTGTTTGGTCGGGAAAATGTCGGCTTCTACGTCAAAGGAGAATGGAAGAAGAAGAGCATGGTCTACAGTTTATGCTATGCGTTGCATGACAGAGCAAATCTCAGATTTAGATTAGAACCGCCGAATTTCTGATTGCTTTTCAACATTAAATGAATAATCTTTTCATGGCCTATTAGGGTGTGTTGATCGGTCGGCCTTCATTTGGGTGCTGCCGTGTTTTTGGTGCACGCAGGCTGTCAATTTGTGGCTGTCTTACAGGGGTGAGATTCACTTGATTATTTTTTTTAAAATAATCGATCTCGCAGGTTCGGGTTTAGAAATTTTTAACCCGAAGCGTATCTGATCAATTTTGATATTCGACCATATCCGACGGGTTGGGTTGGGTGAAGATTCGGTTTTTTATTCGGGTTGGGCCTCGGGTTGGGCTGCGGGTTAGAGCGGGTTTGAAGCGGGTTGTGTCGGGTTTCGCAAGTCACTCACCCTATACATATTCATGATATGTAATTTGAATTAATTAGAAAGTTGTGTTTTATAACAACAAAATTATTCATATACATTTTAAGAGTTCAAAATAAATATTCTTACATCGACTAAACTTTAGGTTTAAACAGAACTATGCAGATCGAGCCTCTTTGAATCGGTTTCCGGTTTGGTCAAAGTTTTGAAAATAAAAAACCGTGAAACTCTAAGCAAACCACGTACTAGTTAGTCCAACTCAATCCCGGTTAAAACCCGACAAACTTGAATTGCCCAAGAACCTAATAAAAAGTTTTGCAACCAAACTAAAATACATTTAGATAAATTTATAATTTTATTATTTCAATTTTTATAAAATCAAAATCGAACAATGAAAACTAGTTGAGTCTCGATTAAATTACTAGACTCAATACTCGAGTAAACTAGAAGTGTACGGCCCGATTCAAAACCATGGTGAAACTAAACCGAAACAACTAGTGCTTGTTTCTCTTCTCTTGTGATTTATTTTAGGATTTCAAAAGTTTATTTTATAAAACTTTAAGTAAACAAATAACATTTTTACGAAAAACGGGTTGGGTCGGGTTTTAGTAAAATTAACCGTAAACCGACCCACATAAATTTGGTTAATCATGAGTTGGTTTTCTTCGAGTTTCAACGAAAAAATAACCATTCGATAATCGATCGAATTTTTAGATTAGAGTCAGTTCGCGAGTTGATCAAATCCAATTATCGACCCTACTATTTGATATCACTAGTTCGGCAATGGAAGCCCTGTAAATTTTCCCAGCCTCTTCAAACAAACACGTCCATTTGTCGAGGATGGAAGAGACCATCTCAAACCCATCACTGTGTAGGAAGAAGCTGCATAGGGGCCCGCACGGGCTTAGCTCAGTGGCCAAGTGGTGGTAGATTTGGTATAAGGGCTACGGTTCGAAGCCTGCGCTGCCACAGTGTGGCAGTTTAATCCTCCAATGTTGAGGTTGCTCCTTGTGGTATCAGGTACGGGCCTCCCATCTCTGGGCTACTGAGTCACCGTGATTTAACCCCCTCACAAACTGTCGGGCCGGAGTGTGGGGTCCTGGGGCGAGGGATTCGCCTTTTAGTACAAGAAGCTGCATAGGGTGCGCAACGAGCCAATCATATGTCACGCAAAAGAAAAGACAGTGCCTGGCAGGCACTGCGTTGTGCCTCTTTCCCACTTCCCCATCAAATATCTCACACTTTTACTTTACTCCTCCTCCTCCTCCTCCTCCTCATCCTCAATTTCAAACCAGCCGTCTCCTCCTCCGAAGTACCATGGCGAAGCTCCCTCCTTCTCCCCCGCCCCTCAACCCTGCCCTTTACTCCCACAGCCCTGTCCACTATGCCGTTGCCTTCTCCGACCACACCACTCTCTCACGTCTTGTCTCCTCTCTCCCCCAACTCCCCGATCCCTCCCGCATCCTCACCGAGTCCGACTCCCTCGCCCATGAGCTTCTCTCTGACCAGATCTCCGCCGTTCTCGACCGCCGGGATGTCCCCTTCCGCGAGACCCCCCTTCACCTTGCTGTTCGCCTCAAAGATGCGTACGCTGCCCGCATTCTTGCCTCCGCAGGCGCTGATATCTCTCTTCAGAATTCCGCTGGCTGGAACCCCTTACAGGAAGCTTTATGCCGTCAGACCTCTGATGTTGCCCTCATTCTTCTCCGCCATCACCACCGCTCTGCTTGGTCCAAGTGGCGTCGCCGCTTGCCTCGTCTAATTGCTGTTCTTCGCAGGATGCGAGACTTCTACATGGAGATCTCCTTCCACTTCGAGAGCTCCGTTATTCCTTTTGTCGGCAAAATTGCTCCTTCCGACACTTACAGAATTTGGAAGCGGGATGGAAATCTCCGCGCGGACACGTCCTTGGCGGGGTTTGACGGCTTGAAAATGCAGCGCGCGGATCAGAGCTTTCTCTTCCTTGGTGATGGTGACCAGAACCACGATATTCCGTCTGGCTCGCTGCTAGTTCTTAACCACGACGAAAGAAAAATCTTTGACGCCTTTGAAAACGCAGGTGCGCCAATGAGCGACTCTGACCTTGCCGGATTCTGCTCCCAGACTACCGTATACCGGCCAGGTATAGACGTCACTAAGGCGGAACTGGTTGCAAGAACCAACTGGAGGAGGCAGGAGAAGAGTGAAACCGTCGGAGATTGGAAGGCCAAGGTCTACGACATTAGCAACGTAGTATTCAGCTTCCGATCTCGAAAAGTGACTGCGGGAGATTCTGAGACGGCCGGTAGTGAGCAAGTCCTCCCTCTGGAGCTAGATGAAGACGATGACGGTTATCTGGTGGCAGAAAATCCGAGTTTTGGAACAGGTGACGGGCGAAGACATAGTAGCTTCGTCCGGGAAGAGAGAGAATGGGTAACGGTGGGGAGAAAGAGCGTGGACATTCCGTCGGGAAAGATGCGGGGGCTGAAGAGAATTGGGGCGACTGCTAACGAGGCGCAGATTAAGGAGAAGGAGTACACAAGGAGCTTAAGACCGTCGGTGTGGTTGACTGAACAGTTTCCGCTCAGGACGGAAGAGGTGTTGCCGTTACTCGACATTCTGGCCAACAAAGTGAAGGCGGTGAGGAGGATGAGAGAACTGCTGACCACCAAGTTCCCGCCGGGCACATTTCCGGTCAAGGTAACGAGACAATTATTGGGATTTTCGCTTTCTTTGTTGCGTGTTGCTTTTGTTCTTCTTTGATGCTTTTGATAGACACCCAAGCATTCCAACGGTCTGCTTGAGTCCCCCCTGAAAAGAGACTGAGAACGCCTTCCGATTCCCCGGCATGGTGGTCCCTTCTCTGGTAATCAAAAGCACGTCTTTGGTCGAAAGGGGGCTGCAATTTTTGTCCCAAGTCTTTGCAAATTAAGTAAAGCCGTGGCAAGATTTGAGCTTGATCTTACCTTCTTAAGAACCTGGGTTCTTACTAATTAGCAGTCCAATTTTTATCAGAATGGACTCGACCCAGATTTATGTTGATGGTTGTGTCTGGTCTGTGCAGTTGGCGATTCCGGTGGTCCCTACAGTGAAGGTGGTGATCACATTCACGAAGTTGGTGGATCTTCAGCAAATGGAACGATTCTACACTCCTCTGTCGAGCCCCAGGCTCTTAGGCAGTGGCGGAAGAGACATATCCGGCCTATCAGACAGTCCCTATTTCTCTCTGCCGTCTTCTTCCGCTTCTTCTTCCTCTTCATCATCTTCCTCCTCCAACTGGCTGAAACGCACCGGTAGCCACGCTGGATCGAGAAGCAAGCAGAGTGGGCCTGCTGCTGGTGGTGCTGAGGAAGAGACGCATCCATTCGCAATACCCAGTGGATATACGTGGACCAGCATTGACGACAAGTCCGGCAGGATGAAGAAATGCAAGTCCACTAGGAAATCCAAATGACGGGGGAGATTTTCCAGGCGGTAGCTTAAGATTGGAGATGTGCATCTGAAAATACAAGTAGATGATAGGTCCCAATGGTCTATAATAGACTTAACGATGGCTATAATCCAAATCTCGTGTATTCGCCATTAGTCTGCGTCTGCGACTTTTGACGCCGATTGTCAAAGAGCCTCTAATCCTCAACTTATGTGCGCAGAAGGCGGAACCCATTTTCACGATCCATCTGCGCTCGTCAGTCTTTCCATAAAGAAAAGAATTAGTTGTCCAAAGAATATTAAGAAGTGAAAAAATAGGCATGTTCTCTTCATAGTTCGGAAAACAAGACATCGTCCCGTGTCTCTCTCTGCGCAGAGACTTATATGAACCAATTGGGATTTTATTTCTTTCCTATAAAATTAGGTGACATATAATTACAAAAATTAATAATTGTATTTTAATTTTTATAGTAGATTTTTTTATTTGTCTATAGTTCTTTTACTGAAATAATTTTTCTACGTTAAATCTGGTGTCTTATTGTTATCTTCTTTTATCATCATTTGATTTATCAACAATTAGTATCAAAGTTAAGTTAAAGGTTTTTGTAAATTATGTTCATCAATTTGTCGGAAGTGTTGAATAGTTTAGCAATTTTGGAGAAAAGTTGCAATTTTCGTTTAGTGAAAGAAAGAAAAAAAATAACAAAAAATTGTTCCATTTGTCATTATTTTCTTGAAGAAAAGTCGCCCTACTAAACTTGTCACCCGCTACCATAAACAATTGTCAAGCCCGTCGTGAAAGTTTTATTTTTTAATATATTGAGTTTGTTGGAGTTGAGGAACATCTAAGCAACAACTTCATCGACGAAGAATTTTCTATTCAATCGTCACTTTACCATATATTTTTGCATTAATGTTTTACATTTTGAGATGAAGGAATTTCAATTAGGCAGCGATGACAATGCCTTTGCAAAAGTAATTAGATAAAAATTTATTGAAAATCATGAAGATTTTTAAAGATTAAATTTGATAATTATATGAAGATTTGCAATTCCAGGAATGTCTAAATATTTGATTTCGTTTTTAGTTAAAATTTAAATGGAGTTTGAGTTTCGTCAAATCGATGATTATTTTTTAAGATTTGATTTGGATTTTGTTATATATTTTACCACCACAAAAAAAATATTCTTTGGGGCAATAGAGATCTTGAAAATAGATCTTTCACATTTTGAATCAATGTTGTTATGGTAAGATAGTGATAATAGAATTATAAGGATTTTGCAGCATATTTGATATGACTGGTCGATATGCGAGAGATTCTCATAGAGATTTAGATGATATCGAGTGAGATTTGAAGGTGTCGGGCATTGAGGTTTAAATGCATTTAAACTTAACCAGCATTATTGATGCCTAACAAGGGTCTGTTTGGAAGAAGAAATAAATATATGTTTATTTTGACAGAATATGATTTGAGGTGGAGATTGGTCTTGGATTGGATTGACGAGCAGTACAATGGATCTTTTCATAGAATTTATGTGCTCGTACAATGGATCTTTTCATAGAATTTATGTCAATGTGAAGATTGTTAATGTAACACCCAATTTTTCTAGGTAACCTAAGCCTGTATGAATATAACACGTTTTGACAAGGGTACAATATGCGTTAAGGGATGATGGATGTTGAGGTGGTGTTACACTTTTGAAATAGTAATTTAGATGATTTGAAAACAAAGTTGGATGTTAGAATAAAAGTTGTTATGTGTTGGAGGTGGAAAGTGGATGAAAACAAAGGAAAATGCCGGAGTTTCAACCGTGTGGTAACACCCGACCTTTTCGTCATAATTCAAAGTCTTATAAGTATATAATCTTATATTTCAATTATGATTAAGGGTATGAAATGACGATTAACTTGCTGGAATTCAATTGTTAGAATTGATAGTTGATAAAGTAAGATCAATGTGAAAGTTGGACTAAATCAGTTTAAGTGTTGAATGGAAGTTTGAGAAAATGGAAAATGGAAGGTTGTGAATGAAGGACCGGTCGACCTATGAATAGTATCGGTCAATACCTTGGTCGTGAGAAACTTGGTCCAGTCAACCTAGTTAGAAACCGGCCGACCCTTGCAAGGTGAACCACCTTGACACAATGTTAAGATTAGCTGATTTAAGAGATTTTAAGTTTTTCAAATGAGTTTAAATTCTTCTTATGAAATTTAATAGACTTGTTGATGGAACTATATCAATAAAAATTACTCAATTTGGAGGTCTGTAGAAAAATTTATGGGTTTTGGAAATTTATAGTTAGTAACAACCACCAGGTTGAAAATCGATAACTGGATAGTTTCAGTTTTCCTGTTTTATCATGTTACAAATGAGCTTAAGTGACAAATTAGTCTTCTAAAAAATTATAGAAGACATCAAAAGGAAAATATTTATAGGTTGAATAACTCGATTGGAGTTGTGGTACAAAAGTTATGCACGTTAGAAGTTTTCAAATGAAAACTGGACTAAGGAAATATGAACTTTTGAGCCATATTCGGGGTTTCGTACAATTGATACCTTTACTCTCTGAATTTGAAGTTTATGTCTTATACAATGTTAAACTAGACTTAATAATAAAAATAATGACGTTTGAATCATAGAAATCTAAGTTTTAGAACAAAAGTTATGAAAGTTTTAACTAACGGTCGACACCCTGATTGCCGGTCGACACCTTAAAACTCTTGGGTTTGAAAACCGGTCGACACTTTGACACAAGAGGTCGAATCCTTGACTTTTCAAGCTATAGAGGTCTACTTATGAACAGTGATAGGTCGGCACCTTGTGTAGAACCGGTCGACACCTTGTGTAGAACCGGTCGACACCTTGTATAAAGTGTCGACTGATCCTTGATGATATCCGAAAACTCTTCGTCTTCCACGCCTGAAATTATTTAAAAACTCATTTTCCAGACCTCCCTCTTCCCTCTCCTGAGTTCTCTCAATCTCCAAGTGAGATTTTGTGAGTTTTATGAGTGCTTGAGAGTGAGTTTTCGAGTTGGGTACTAAAATTGGTGCAAAGGCATGTCTCGGAAGCTTGAGATGTGCCTTGGAAGTTTGAGTTGTGAAAGTTGAAGCCTAGGTACATATTTCTACTACTATTATGCTCAATTTATGAAATTGGAGAGCAAGATGGTAGGATTATTGTTAAATAGACGTGCATGCAAGAGATTTTAAGTGAAAACTTAAGGTTTAAAAAATGCAAGATGAAACTGACTGATTTCAGAAAACATATGTTTTAGTAGGTTGTCAGCTACAAATTCGGCCATGCCTTCTTCATATGAAATGTAGTAGACAAAATAAGGAACATATTGATACCAATTACATGGAATTTGGATAAGTATAGAAAGAGTTATGAGCAATTGTTAGGTAAAAAACAGAAATAAAATATTGGGTACTTATTTTAGTTAATTGTGATTTTTAAGGTGTTCGTGAAGACAAGTCAAGGAAATTAAATGAAAGTGAGTAGGAATTCAGCTTGGAAACGAAGTAAGAACTCATTGCTTGCGTTTTGCCCTTCGGGGCCTACATCACAAAGAGTGTGTTTGGAATTGTATGCCTAGTTTAGTCATAATAAGTATGATTAATAAGATAATGTAAATGTATACGTATAATTACTGTATTTGGGGTGCATCACACCGTGCACCGACCCAATAATATGAGATTGATTGGTGTTGTGTGACATTAAATTTCGTTTGTATTTTATAAGTAACGCCTAAGTACGTAAAACATGAAATGAACGATAAAAGTAAACTTATGATTATCTTGGAGATGTTTGTGCATTGAATGCTTGAATGATATTATGCTCACAAGTATGTATTTTTATGATAAATAATCAAGCTATGCATGCATTCATATTCATGCATCATGTTTCAAGAAAAGTTACGAAAGTATTTTATCATGCATGATTTCAAAACGTCGCCCAACTGTATGTTGAGAATGAGATATGGGGAGAGCTGTCCCGAGGGAGGCCAGATGGTGTCATTCTCTCCCTTATGTGTGCCCGCCTATTATGTCAAGATCAAGTATCAAGTTAAGAATCAAGATAAAGAACAAAATGAAACGTGGTTTTAAGCATGACATGAGCATTTTAAGCATGTAGATGATATGATTTCTTATTGAGCTTTAGGCTCATTAGTTGTGATGTAGGTGATGAAGCTCGGGATGAAGAATTTAGTCCTCATCATGTGCCATGATACGTCGATGGAGCTACTTTGGAGCGGGATGTTTACAAAATCGAGTGACGACCTGTGGGTGAAGGAAGAAAGAAGTTTTAAATATTTTATTAAGTTTTATGAAAACTTGTTTGAATGAATTGTCGTATTTTGAATTATCATGTTAAGAACTTATGTTAAGTAATTCAATGGGCAATGCTTGAATGTTTTGTGCTATTGCCTATCTATGACATGTAATGAAAGAAATATATTTTGATATATATTTCTAAAACGTGTTTTATGAGTATGATGAGATCACATTTTTAACAGTTTTTAATGTTTTACGCTTATGCTACGATTTTAAATCAAGAGTTTTGAATGAGATTTTAAAAAAGAAAAATTTTACCGCTGTTTTTAAAGAACGGAATGTTACAGTTAAGGTTCAGGATGACTTAATTTTTATTTGGGCCACGTTGGTAATTTCGTAGAGTCTCATTAGGATTTTGTTTTTTTTCTATAAATGTATATAAGAAAGAGTCACAAAACTTAATAGTTTTATTTCAATCTTCATCGTAGATTCGTTCTTCTGCTAGTAGTTATCTTTTCGAAAGAATCATTTCACGTTAAATTTTGTGTCGCACTGTTGTCTTCAGTCCAATCATCTTTTGATTTCTCAATAGTAGATGACGGTGGGTGTTAAGTCTTGAAAAAGACTTAATTATGTCCATCGAATTTATGAGAATTGTTCAATATCAAGTAATAAATTGTGGGATTTTATGATGTGTTCTTGTGCTGCGGCGTGAATCCGCTAGAAGTTAATAAAAACGCGATAATTTTGGTTATTCCGAGAATATTTTTATCTGCCCGATTTGTTACCTATTTTGCAAAGATTATACTGGATAAAGATGGAAAGTAATGAGTTGAAAAGAGATAAGATCGAAGAGATTTAAATAGCAAATCAATATGGATTGGAGAGAGAAAGATTATCTCCATAAAAGTAACATAAAATCAGCATTAAATTTGGAGAGTCTAGCCGATTGGAGAGAGAATCAGAGCTGCCACGAATTTTAAAAAGAGGGAGGCAGACCCGAGAGAAAAAGGCAGAAATGATAAGCGGCACTGTGCTACAAACGGAACGGAGAAACCAGAGCCAATTCAAGAACTCGCGGGACGCCACCAGAGTTTTGAAGAAAGCAACGCTGAATCCGTTTATCTTTTATTAGGTGCTGCAATTATGATTTGTGAACATTTATCTTGTGTACTTTTGATTTTCAGCATGAACTAAATTTATCTTGGTTAGATTTTGAAAGTATCTTGTTTTATGAACTCTCGGTTTGTATTTATTTCGTAATTTGAATAATTCAACTAGGTTTTCATTCCTATCGTGTATAAGCTGGACGCTACAGTTATAACGTACTTAATGATTTCTAACACGCCATTAGAAAATCATCTAGAAAGTAATTGAATCGCTTGAGTTGTTAAATTAATTTATTTGTAATTTAACTAAACATTTTTAATTGATTAAAACGTTAGCTCAAGGGGAAACTAATAAGATCGGTTCTGAAGGTCTTCGGATCTCAATGTCTTTGCCATAAGATTGGAAGGAGTTGAGAAAAGGAGCCAATCGGTAGGCGACGCCAGTCACCGATTTCATAGATATCTTTTCCGTCAAACGTGTTGTAGTCTGTGCTGCAGCACAGACATACAGCCGAGAGTGAATAAACAGGAGAAACCGAAATCTAACCTTCCTTATCGCTGAATTTTGTTCGTTTTTCAGATATGCGTGTTTCTTTTAATTTGTTTATATTTTCTTTTTATTTTACTTTTAACAAAAAATCATCAAACCTTTTTTATCAATTTTATATAACTATTTTACATTTCATTTCGGAAAATATTAGATTCGTTATCTTTGTGGGATCGATAATCTTTTATATTACTTGACTGTGCACTTGCGGTTTTTAACGACACATTCACACCCAACAGTGGGACAAGCAAAGTTGTTGTTCGATGATAAAAGAAGAAAAGAAAAAAAAAAGCTCGGTGCAACTCAGCTCCTAACACCTTTTGTCTTGTTTGGAGGACATGTATTATCGAGTACCATCTCTATAATTTTCCAAATATTTTTCCTGTCGCTCCTGTTATTAGCAACGGAGAGACAATGGTTGGCTAAGCAACAAGCTGGGTAGACCAATGGGCCTGGAGGGATGGGAGCCACCTGGGAATCACTGCCAAAAGGGATAACGAGGGGAAGAAGTAAAGGGAGGATCCGCAAAAGCCAAAGAAGCGGCATCCCACGGAGCACATAAGCTCGGGAGAAGCAGCCTTAGTGGCGTCAACTGGATTAAGAAGTAGAGCGAGAAGAAGAGCACATCTACCAACAACTAAGATGTGTCATAATGTCTGTAACTCTTGTTCAAATCTAATGTTTTATGCAATTTCTAATTGAGTAGCCTCATTGTGATCCTCAAACATTTGTTCCACCAGCTCGGCTGCCATAGAGTGAATGAAATAAATGGTGGACAATGTTTCTGCTACTAGATTTCGTTCTTTTCTGTTACAACGCTGTAAAAAAATTGATGTGCAACTGGAAGGTTAGCACGACGCAGATCAAGTGAAGTTCCACTTAGCGTGGAAAAATGTATGCTCGAAGGTCAAGGCCGCGCTATCAAGAAGATAGACGGAGTTTTGACGAGCCAAGCACGCACTCGAGTGGCCGGACAAGTGTTGTCTCGACAAACTAGTGCGGCGCAAAAAGGATGGAAAAGAGAGAAGGAAAAATACCGCTCGGGAAGAAGGCGGGCGTGGCTCGGAAGGTTGGCGGAGGTTGACGACGAGGCAACTTAGACACTCGGGCGGCTGAGTGGCTAAGCTCGGTAGACTTCGAGGGAACGCTCGGATATGACTCACCGGTCGCTCGACCAAGGTTGACAAAAGGAGGGGGGGGGGGGGGGGGGGGGGGGGGGGGGGGGGGGGGGGGGGGGGGGGGGGGGGGGGGGGGGGGGGGGGGGGGGGGGGGGGGGGGGTGATGGTGCTTCGTCGTTGCTGGATGGTGCTCGGCCATTGCACATCACAAATGGCCTCTGGATCGCCCCACGATGAGCAAAACCATGGATCATCCCACGATGAGCAAAACCATCTTCATCCTTTTCTTTCCCTCTCATATTTGTTCACAGCGCGTAGACATTCAAAGCATAAACCATCGGCCGTAAAAGAATTACTAGAAACACAGAAAGGAGTTGGGTGTCGGCTAAATGGACATAGCTTTTGTCACGCCCCAAAGGAGGGCCTGACAGAAACGCCAGGTCAGATAACCAAATTCACCTTGGCAGACTCAAAAATCCAACCCAAAGGCTATTAAAACTTGCAAAAATTTCTCTTACCAAAATACCTCAAGTCATAGCATAAATAAATCACTATACAACCAAATCGAAAGAATATTATTTAGTTGTGTCCACTCACAAATTCTTACCAGTTACAACAAAGGAAAAAAAAATAAAGAGATTCTTCCAAGAAATCTCTACCAGTTCCAAAATCGACTCCTAGCCTTGTAAAAAATATTGTTGATTGGGTGACTGACAAACTCGTAAGTTACATACATTTAATGCATTCCGGTTAAAACTTAGATTTTATCTTTTTCTCCAAAAATCGCGATCTATTATATGTGATGCATACATTTTGAAACTCAATCAAAACCATGCATATTTCACCATCTCAAATCCCGGCTCTACGAGCCCAATAAAAACAAATCATTTTCCCTTGGGAAAAACCCGGCCCATCGGGCCCCTGTGAGGTATTTAGAAAACCCGTCACATACGTATAAAACATGATTTTATACTACAAAATACCCTCACAGTCATATAAATAATCAAATACCGGTGAAAAAGGAGTGTCACACAAGGACCATCCTAGCACACCATAGAAAGATAGGCAAACGGCTCACCATCTCATGAGTCAGAAAGAAACCCGGTGCTGGTCCTCCCTAGGTACCAACCTTAACCACCTAGATCAAACCACAGTGGCCTCAGCCAACTGCCATCCAAAGGCCTCCCGGTAAGGTGTCCCGGACCCAAGCTACGGTAATCCCATGCCGATCAGGAACCTGACCGTTAGCTACCCGGGTCAAACCACAACGGCACACAACCCGAAGGGTACCAAGGGCAATCCGCTAAAATGGTTCTGATCCCGGTCATCGTACCCTGCAGGCATGCAATAATCCCTGGCCAGGTTTAGGGGTATCAGGGTGCCCTAGGGAACGTATCATCACAGCTTCATCACCCACCCATATCACATCATGTGATATGACACAGGTCGACCTTACCAACTCCGAATGGAAGGGGCCACGCCTCGCCTTAACCGAACAAATGAGGCCGACCGCCCGACTGCCAGCTCCAAACGGAAGGGGCCACGCCTCCCATTGACCGAACGAATGGGGCCGACTGCCCGACTGACCATACCAACTCCGAACGGAAGGGGCCACGCCTCACCTTAACCGAACGAATAGGGCCGACCGCCCGACCGACCCTACCAACTCCGAACGGAAGGGGCAACGCCTCACCTTAATCGAACGAATGGGGCCGACCGCCTGGCCGACCCTACCAACTCCAAACGGAAGGGGCCACGCCTCACCTTAACCGAACGAATAGGGCCGACTGCCCTACTGACCCTACCAACTCCGAACGAAAGGGGTCACGCCTCACCTTAACCGAACGAATGGGGTCGACCGCCCGACCGACCCTACCTACTCCGAACGAAAGGGGCCACGCCTCACCTTAACCGAACAAATCGGGCCGACCGCCTGACCGACCCTACCAACTCCGAACGAAAGGGGCCACGCCTAATCTTAACCGAACGAATGGGCCCGACTGCCCGACCGACCCTACCAACTCCGAACGGAAGGGGGCACACCTCACCTTAACCGAACGAATGGGGCCCACCGCCTGACCGACCCTACCAACTCCGAACGGAAAGGGTCACGCCTCACCTTAACCGAACGAATGGGGTCGATCGTATCCAAACAAAATCCACATTTTATAAAACCAAATCCAGTTTTTAAATAAACGTGAAAATCCAAAACGACCCAATTTAATATCCATTACCATCCAGATAGGCAAACAAATAAAATATCAATAATTTAAATCAAGTCAACCAGCAATATAAATTATGCCATATCTAGATTATAAACATATGCAGTTTAAATCGTGTAATTAAACTACATATCAATACCTCAAAATTGACGTGCGCCACGTCGTTTTGAGTGTCAACCACCAAAATGTGGTTATTATTAACTTTAAACTATGCATCTACGTTTAATGCAGAAAATACGAATAATTTACCTCTCTGGACGAGTGTTTTTCCCCTTTTAATTCTTTTCTCCCGCTCCGGGCTCGGTTCAATGTCGTTAAACTCCTCTTCGAAACTACTCGTACAGACTTCTTTATCTTTCCAAGACGGACGTTCCGACACCACGATCTTGTCGAACGGACGTCGTTTGTCGGCGATGTCTCTCCTATCTCTCTCTCGGTGTCCGACGTCGGGGGAAAGAAGTTTTTTCCTCCTTCCTTTTTCTTTTACTTTTTATAAAACATAATAATATTATAATTAATAATATTATATTATATTAAATAATATAATATTATTAAAACATAATATTTATTTCGTAATGTTTTCAATTTTCGTTGTTTCACTAAAAATCTCAATACGAGTATGTGTTAACTGATTTCGTAAAATCAGCTTTTACATTACGTTCAAAAATCGTAATTCGATTTTGTCTCGAGATATCTCAATTTAATTAGTTTGACCAAGTTGTCACACCTGACATATACGATAAATTTACGTTCCGTATACGACAATTGATTAATCAAACTTTACAAAAAAAAATTTCTTGAAATTCGAGATTAAAAATTTCGGGTTCTCACTTCTTCAACAAACTAAGCCCCTTCTTTGAATACTTTTCTTTTGCAGGGACAAAAAGTTGTCTTTTTTTAGTTTTAGCTGTGTCAACATTGGTCGTGACTCCATGCACCCCTAACAATAGCGCGTACATACATGAACCCCAATTATTGGGAGCATTTAAGCGAGTCAAAGTTTAAACTTTTATCCTCGTTTCTACCGTTTCTCCACCCAGCCAATTGCGATATCTATATGCTTATCATCACACCTCTTAGCATAGAACAATAATCGGGCTTTATGGAAAGCTACGTTTGAGACTCAAAGAACATCAGAAAAAAGGCGTTAGAGGAGAAAGGGGGACGTAATTTCATCACGAGAATTGCCAGCTCCTTACAGAGTTGGTAGAAAGAGTTAGAACGATGACATGAACAAGAAGATGTTAGGAGATATAAAAGGATCCGCTGAAAGTAACTAGCTGGACAGATGCTGATGCAGAGTAGCCACTCCATTAGATGGAGAACTCCCTCTGATTATCAGACAATTTTGGAATCTGCGGAAGCAGAAAATGAAGCTCAAGGTCGTTGTAGCAACCTTGATTTTTCAGTGTACAACCATCATCGCTAATGCTAGGAGTTGACCAGACTATCTCAAAACCAACAAAAGAAAATGAGAAAAACAGGGACCCGTGGCCGAGGCTTCAAAATTCTTCTTCGAAAATGACTTTAGTGAAGGTGGTAGGGAAGGATGTGGATATCCCATTACAAGAATCTTGAGGATAATGCTGATGGGGACTCTGTTCTGTATACGGTGGCAGCCACGATGATGACAAAGGCTTTGAGAAAACGAAGATCACTCTAAGAAACCAGTTTTCGTCAAAATGGCGTTTCTCAGTTTACTCAGATCTCTTCCTTTCAATGTTCTTCCAACTCCTTCACAGACGGAGAAGGATGATATTTGGGTCCTCGCAAGCTTCTTAGCTATCCATTCATGGGGAGGGACCATCCCGTCGTCGTCATCTTCTTCTTCTTCTTCGTTTCCATTTCCTTTACGAACATGATGATCTATGTCGCAATCATCGACCCAGAAGCCCATCTGGATGTTCTTCCCGTAAATTTTGGACCAATCCGGAATGTCCAGAGGAGCGGATGACTGCTCCACTCTTCCAGGTTCGAGGTTTGGGACTGTGTGATTCGCACTCTGTATCATTCTCGGAGCGGTGTTCCGCTGTCGCCATGGAGAAGAGGAAGAAGACGAAGAGCTGAAGGAGTAATAATCATCAAGTTTTTTTGACATGCAACTTGAACTCTCTCTCTCTTCGACGAATCCCCACACATCTTCTTCCTCAAAATCTTCATCTCTCTTCGATCCCCTCTCGAAGCCACGTTTTTCGCTAAGACAGAAACGCAAGTCATCAGCCATCGCTGTTGTGATTTAGCTCGCAACTGCACAAAGAATCCTGAAAACAACAGCGTGAATGGCTCTTGAGTAAATAGATGAACAGATCGCAAGAACCCTTTTTTATATCGTTATCTTAATCATTGCGGTTGAGCGACGGATTAAAGTGCGTCTGCTCGATCCCTGGAGCACAAATGGAAAAAAGAGCGTGTAAGAGGAGAATATTATCAAGAATGTAACGACACTAATTACCCTTCTATAAGGAGACTCGAGGCCTTCCCTCCCCAATTACTAGCGAAGATGGCAGGTTCACCACTCACCTGAATATCTCCGACATGTATCCACGGTCCCGGGATTCGGAATGCTAGCTCACAGCTGGGACTGGAGAGGGCAGAGAGGTGAGGAGGCTCCTCAAACTCTAATCAAAAGCGTCTGTTTTGGACAATGACTCTAAAGGGCTGTTGTGGGTCAACGCTTCCTGTTTTCCTTTTGAATCCAAAGCCCACTTTTTATCGTCTTCTTCGCAGCACTCCATTTCCACTTTTCAAATCAGCTCTTCTACTGTCGCACACTTCAATTCCCTAGTATTAGATATCGGATCAGAGTAAGGTTGGCAATATTTAGCGTTTCTGATACACCGAGCGAGGCGAAAGTGTGAGGCACAAACAGCCTTATCCAGTGTTTCTTTCGTAATTCTAAAACAACGACCTCTGCCCAAGAGTTGCTCTCCCCCAAGTGGGACGGACAGCTGGGACCTACTCTGCTCTTAAAGCTTGCGTCGATGGATTAATTGTCAACAATAAAGAAGACGTGATTGTTGATCGTTTTATCTGCTTCGTCTCCAATAATTCCCCGGAATAGCATTGGTTTGCGCTGGCAGAGTGCAGGGCCGTGCCTATTAACCCCAGAGCAGAGGGCGCCAAGGCATGATCAGCTCGAGAGCTCCCATTAGAGGAGGGTGCTCAAAAGAAATGAGCTTTTGCGACAGAATGTTATGGTGTAATCATTGAAGAAAAGAAACCCATGCCTACCATCCGAAGAGGATCTACTAACGTGATGGAAAGTGCGGATTAGAAATCCCACTGAATCATACTTGGTTTTGGCATCTCTAAAAGCAAAACAACCCTCTTCTTCGACGAGTGGAGCTCCATCTTCGATCGGATTGGCTAATGGCTTTGTCGAAGATAAGTGAAACCAGGACGGAAAAGTCAATACTCTCGCAGGAGCGTGGTTCAGAGAACTCACCCAGGCTTCTCAATTGTCATTCGTAAAAGAATTGGACTTTCTGGATTGAGGCGTTTCAACTTTCAAATGAAAAGATTTGCACTCATGATTTACGAGGGATCTGCTTGACATTTAATGCTTGACATATAGATGCCTTTGTGATGCACACCGGCTAGCTCTTCTCGGTTCGAAACAAATTTTCTAATGATTTCACTTGTCATGATCGAAATTTGACTAGAAGATGTTGTGCATAAATATACTTGCAACTAAACATAAATTTTAATATATTTTAACGTAGTAATAAAAATATCACTCATACAAAAACAAATTATTATGAAATATTAATAAAATAATTGTGAAATATTAAAGTAATATAGTTTTTATTTTTGTTTTTTAAAAGAAATAAAAATAACATAAATAAAAGTAAACGTGGTGTTCGAATTGAGAAGTTAATGAAAACTCAATTAGTCTTCTTCGTAAATTAAAATTACTTAAACTGCTTAGAATACTGTAGCAGTTATGACGACTTTACTTATATTTGGTTAAACACGAATAAATCAAGGTTGATATTGCCCATCCATTAATTTTTTCTTTTTAACTACACTAGGTAAGAGAGAATATGACAAATATACTCTTAATCAAACTTAATCACCTGATTTGACCCTCCAATGAATTTGATACACGTCATAACAATCATTTAATAGCATTTTAAATGATTGTCCTAGATAATAATCAAACACAAGGAGGGATAAGCGAAGAACTTATTAAATCGATTCTAAATAAATAGTTGAAAGTTTCCAAAATAAACAAAAGTACAAAAAATCATAATCTCGACTAAATTAAAATAGTTCAACAACTATCATAAATAAAAGAGTCTAAGGAATTTATCAAAACAAAAGAGAGAGAAAATTGGGTCCTCGTAATGCGACATCGTTGGTTGCACGAATCTATTCCCTCTTTGTCTTAGACATTCACATCGGATTTATGCTTGTCTTGATCATTCAATCCTATTCTCTAATTTTTCACACTCGTTTCCTGAAGATCTAGGTATTTTTATAGATCTCGACAGCTCCAAATTGGTTATGAAAGGTGTTGAGATTTAGAAAATTTTCAAATATCGAATTAAAATTATATCTTGTTTTCAAATTCAAATTTAGATAATCAGTTGTAATCTTACTCTTTTTATGAGGTTTTCCTAAAACATTGTGCCTACATGAAAATAAAATCGGGTGAAAATAAAATATTCACGCTCAATATCGTGTAAAATCGGCCATGCAAATGTTCTACGAAAAGTTGCGGCATTTTCTACTAAAAACATAATTTTTACATAAAATTTTATCTAATTTCCCATATTTAGTAAATATAAAAAAATAATATTAAGTTTTTTAAAGGCGTAACACACCCTCAGAGTTAAGTCATTATTCATCCTCAAGTAACGTTTACAAAATCAACAATCCTGCACAATTTTCTGAATTTTCTCAATTAACCTAAACTAAACAAATCATTGACTTTCCAACTCCTCTTAACCCATGATAATTCTTGAAAAGTATTTCCTCATAAAGATCCAAATTTTGCAAGCCATAATCTCAAACTAGAATAGCATCGTAAAAAAACCCATACAATCTACATGGAAATCAACTGAAAATCCAAATTCCATGCTTTCAAGAATGAATGAAAAATTTTTAGACGCTTCTAAATCTGCTATGTGAATTGTTATACTATCTTTTATATGATTGAAAATATTGTCGATGAGGGCTAGGTATTATCCCTTACATAGCTAAAAATACTCATAACTAATTTTGCATAACTAGAGGAGAATAACAATTTCTAATGGAGTTCCTCCCATTGCTCTCTTTATTTTTTAATTCCACTAATTGACTATCTAAATGAGTCACTCGAGAATTGAAAGTGGATTGAGAATTTGCAAATCCTTGCAATCCACTCACCGGTGCACCGGTTATCCACACCGGTCTACGAGCGAAGTGTTGAATTTCACTCACCAATTATCCACAAGGGAAGTGTTAGTCCACCCTAAGAAAAATTTGTTTATTTCAAGCAAATTTTTAGCTAAGTATTAAAAATTTCAAATATATACATAACTTGATGTCTTAGGAACTTCGGGAAAGATTGTGTTCAAAATAACAGTTTGTGTAGATGGGATCTATTGTTTTGGAAAGTCTTCTTGGTTATTTTGAAGTTAAATTGTCACTAATAAGTGACTTTGTAAAAGGTTAGATGCGTTAGGAAAATAGATTGTATTATTCAATTATGATTATGATTGTGTCTTTTGCATTCTCGGTCATTCGTTTTTGTTTTTAGGACATAAAAAATGTTTTGTTAAGTGATTTTGTTACACCCCTCCACAATATTAATACTAGGCAATACTCTCATTGTCAAGCCTAAAACATAAAATTGGACCGAAATCACAAAAAGAAGGAAAACAAAAAGATGTTAGAAATAACTTACCCATTAAGATCATTCGGCCACTTTGTCATTTAGGCTGGACTCTTAGGCATCTCCCGGGTTAGATCGCAATCATGACTCTATATTTTTCTAGAATGTTCAGCATGTAGTGTCGTTGGAGCTAATCGAGTCTGCAAGCTGCACCGTTGAGAATGCTACAACTCTACGTGCAACATCAGGAACATGGGTGTCTACCTCCTCGGGTTGTCCCTTATCTTCTTGGGAAATGTGAGATATGATTTGAGTGATAATGCCAGCATCTCAGAACTTCTCTTCATTGTCGAACAGTTGCACTCCAGCGTGAATGTAAAGCTCTAACACTAGTGATGGGAATAAGAATTGACTTCTCATCTTTGTAGAATCACCACACAAGCTCTGATATATTATCATCCTGTAATTGATGGGCTTCCTTGTCAAGATGCAGAAGAAGATGATTGCTCGCTCTTGGATCACATGCTGCCCATGAAAAGGAAGGAGAAAGGTGCGACTTGATGAAATTGTACCAACATTTGGCACCCGAGATTAAGGTGGCCCTCAAAATTGTGTAAGCGCCCAACTTTGTGATATGCCAAGAAGTTCCCCGTAAAGCTACTGTGCTGAAGACTTTGGGAAGTAAGGAAAGCGATGTGCTCTCCTAGTAGGCAAAAAACTCATCAGCGGCTTCCAATAGCTTGTAGAAAGTGATGATGCGCTCGATTTTGATTGGCAACTTCTTGTGCTTGACCATGACTTTTTTCGACAAATCCTATGAAAAGTTAGCCTAAAGTCCCTTAACTAGGGAGAGTATTGGCTCCTCGAGTTGCTCGCTCCTTGATTATGTTGGCTATGTAGTCTTGGTATTCTTTGAAAGTCTTGGGAGTTAGTAGAAATCCTTTTTAGTGGCATAGTTTTGCTTCTTGTAGAACTACTCAAATTGGAGGCGAGCTCAACTCGTCTTGTAGTTTTTACGGGTGGATTGAGAGTAGGATGGATGTCGTGGTTTTTGATTAAGTAGTTCTGGCAGGTTGGTTAGGAGATTCAGATTCAGAATCTTGTGTTGCCGCCAGTAATGGTGCTAAGGTTGGTCTTGCGGCAATAGCCTCGCCCCCTCTCATTTTTTGGATGAGCAGGATTTGTGTTTTTTCTTTGACGGCAGAAGCGGTTCTCTAGTAATTGGCGGTGGAGTCAGTTTTGTCATCGGTGGAGGAGAACTTTTTTTGTGGAGGAGGTGGCTTGGCGGTGTGCTTCGTCGAGGTCTGTTTCGCAAGTGATAGACTTTTCTGGACGGGAGGTGACAAAGCCTTTGTCTCGGTGGTGGGGCTGGCTTCTCACCACATAGGTGTCTTCTTCTTTTGCCACATGGGTGGCAGTAATGGCAGTGACGGACTTCGCCCTGGTGTTGCAAATTTCTGGGCCTTCTCCCTGGCGTTGGCACCATCTCTTTAAGTCAGGCATATGATTGGTGGCTCCATGGCAATGTTTTTTCTTCTCAGTTTCTTGAGTTTTCCCTCATGCTGTTGTTTAATCATTTAAAGGCAAGAAAGCGGTAAAAACAAAATTGAAATCTAAAATTCAATTTCCTGAGGTGGACTCACGAGGTGGATTCCTAGGTGTGTTCGGGGCATGCCACGAGGTGGAAACCAATTTCAAGTATGAAGACCAAGCTTGGTTGGTGGACAAACAAGGTGGGTCCCTAGATGGTTTCAAGATGAGCCACGAGGTGCAGACCAAGCACAAGTATGAAAAGCACAATCATGAGTTTGTGTGGCGTTAACCATGAGTACACATGGCATTGATCAATCATGGAGTTGTATGGTGCTAACCATGAGCCAATGCAGTATTGAATAGGCATGGGCCTTTGTGGCAATAACTATGACAGGTATGGCATGACAAGCAGGTAATAACCAAGCACAAATAAGAAAACCATGATAGTATGACATGATAAGTAAGTATGCCATGAAACTTTTTTTGAAAATCACGCATGGGAATTCATGAATCAATTGCATTACTTACTGAGCCCAAGGGTCACTAGTTTTGTGACGTCTCATTTTTCCCTTGCTTAATTTTTTTTTTGTAAACACATGTACTAACTTTAAACAATTTAAGGTAAAACTTATTAATTTGAAATCCTTGAAATAAAACACAGCGGAAGACTTTTATTTAACTTTATCAAAATCGATTCTATTCGTAATAAGTAACCAAAACATACTTGTACTTTAACATTAAAATCAAGTTATTACAAAACAGTTATAAACCAAACATAATATTATACATTAGTTTTCAAACAAAACATTTCCATTTACATGGGTCGCCCACCGGTCAAAATTGCACTAACAAACTTCCGCAATGGACGTACTTCACCACCTCAAGCATCTATCCATGATAAGTAGAATTCACAATATCTATCTTATCACCTACATTACAAAGCTTATCTAATGAGCCTAATGCTCAGTAAGTTAATCCATACTAATAAAACATTTATGAGACTTTTATGCATATGCTGCTTTATAAAAACAATGCAATTTTGGTATCGTTCATTTCTTTTCTTTTCTTTCACTTAACAGTCCAGTTAATGTGGGTAATACCGTCTAGG
>QAOC01007743.1:0-10533 GCA_003255005.1 Begonia fuchsioides | reverse complement strand
AGAGAGAATCAGGAAGAGAGCTGAAGAATTCGTGGGTTTCTCAGCTTTTCTAGGGAGTTCTTAGGGTAAAATTACCTTATTATCCAATTTGTCCATGTTAAAATTCATATTTGCCCTTACTTTTGCTTATATTTGTAAAAATACCTTAATTATCATCTTTTAATCATACATGCTTAAATTAATTAATCTAGATTAGTACTAATATAATCTTCAAGATTAACTTAATTAATCATAATTAGTAAACCTTAATTACCTCTTAATCATTCACTAATTACACCTTAATCATGATTAGACACTAATCTAATGGTGACATGTGACACTTTCTTATTGCTTCACTACTTTAATATATAAAATCATAATCATATTTATTCAAATTATATCATTGATTAAGGAGGAAATGTAAGGTGGAGGTGTCATATCCTTTAACTATGGTTAGCTTTACTAATTAATTTAGATTAGTATTAACTTAAGTTTCAAGACTATTAATACATAAACATATATATTAAGATGTTAGGATCTTGTTCCATAAAAAAGTTTGGGTATTACAAGTTTTCTTGATGTGTAGGTGATGAGCTTGATCCATTCGAGATGGTCCAAATAGTGGACGAAGCGGGTTATGATAAGACATGAGTTGGGCATGGCAAAGACCATGAGCATGTTATATTTTCATTTTTAATAAACTTATGAATTTCATTATGAGACTTTGTAACTAGCTTTTATTGTGCGGTTTAAGGATTTTATATTTTCATACTTGAGGTTTTGCTATATTTTAGAACAAGAATACCTCGACATGTTTTGATATAGTTCGACAAACAATCACCCTAGCACTTTTTGATGTTGATATGAAATAAGCAAAACACTTACATATATTACTTACCTTGAAAGATAGCTTAATTTATAGCACACGATCAATGTGCTTTAGCACTTGATAATACCTATTGCATAAAATATTATGTATTCAAATTTAAAATTATGCTTACTGGTCTTTACCAACTTCAGAACTCCATAATGCAATAACCTACCGAAAAACGTATTTTGAAATTCGTGGATAGACTATTTTATGAATTATCCAATTCAATAAGGTGCAAACATATCTAAGGGTGATTGCAGACGGAAGTGGTGATAGGAAATGACGAAATAAGAATTCATAAGTAATGAACTATAGCTCATGCTCGATGGAATGACCACGAACTTGTTTCTCTCTCAATTTAGTCAATCTAAATACAAACCCTAACTAAAGAAGAAACATAAGAGTGCTTCTTCTCCCCTATTTTCCATAGAATTCTAAGAGATAAGAGAAAGAATTTCTTGAAATTAGTTTTTGAGAAGCTTAAGTGAGCAAAAAGGTTTGTTTGTACACCCTTTACTATATTAAAAAAGAAAAAGTTGAAAACCCACCATAGAAACCTTTGTTTAGAATTATAGCAAAGCTCTTCTCATCTTGAGGTGCCTACTTTTGCTCCAAAACCATGCATTCAATGGATGGTGTGCATGGAATATGCATTATAAGCAAAGTTATTTTGAGAATTAAAATTCTTAGATAACTTAAGGGTTGTGTATATTTCAAACTTCTCAAATTGGCAGTTAACTTCAAATCCTTCTAACAAGTTAAACTAGGTAGGTTAATTGAACTATTTGCCTTGAAGGACCATTCAAGCGATGAACAATTTGGCGATTCTAGTAAAGGAGTTTGCAAGCCTCTCATCAAAGGAACCAATAAGGAAGAGATAGATAACTATTATAAACAAATGAGATTCTTAGGAGCCTTAATAGCGTTCTTCCAAGGATTATATTTGTTTCGGACTGCGCTAGAGTTGTTTACAAAGACAGCCAAGAGCACCCACCCTGATTGGTTAGTAAACCCTTTCTTGCTAACTAATAGCTCCAGGGATTTTACTATAATTATACACATTAGGTCCCATGAATACTTAGAAGGATACATTGCTGAATATATTGGAAACACTAGGGTTTATAAATGGAATAATGAAACTCATGTTGATTTAGTTATTTGGTGGTATAGTACAAACCGGATTGTTGAAGTCTTTAGCCGTGGAAAGAATGTTGTTTTGGTGAAGGGCATTGAATCTTATGACTCAAAATTAGAAGTTGTTCAAAGTTGGTACACTCTTAAGGCGGCCTTAAGCCCGAAGAATTTTTGGGATAATGAAGTCGACCCAAGAACATGCAAGTTCGAGTTACCCAGCAAATATGGAATTTCAACCACATTTAATGTTCAAGATCTTTCTCCCTTTGCTGGATTTGATGAAGATGAACAAGATGGAGATGACTTTCCACTGGATTTGAGGTCAAATCCTCAAGAACCCGGGGAGGATGACATGCCACGGATTGGCATGCCAAGGGGAGCAATCACCCGAGCCCGAGCTCGGAATTTTTCTAATATGTTTGTTAATTTTGCAGAAAAATTAATTGAAGAATTATACATTTCTAAGCCAACTTTAGAGAATCAAACAAGGCCAAAACACATGATAACTTGGCGTGGAGAAGATGTGAATTTGCAACCTAAAACCGAGACCACCAATTTCAAGCCCGCACCCGAACCCGATTGAAGTGTACCTTGCATGGCGAGTTGGAGTCACATGCAACCGTGCATAATCATCCCACGACTCAACTCATCAACCTTTCTAAGGATTGAAGGAATTTTATTGCATTTTTTAGATTAATTTTACGTGAAGTTTTACGTGAACATTTGGAGAACCCGAGAGGGTTTCTCGGCTAGGTTCATTTTGGTTATTGTTTTTGCATGCTAGCATGTGATTTTTGCATGAGGGATTTTTGGCTGAGAGAAGGGTAATTTTGGCCAAGGAAGAAGGGAAAATTGACTGAAGAGATTCAAGAACACGTGGCTTTCACATTCTTGCAATCTCATTGGTCCAAATTTTCCCTCATTTTATTTCAATTTCCAGCATGCAAGTTGCATGCCTTTGGCCCTCAATTTTCCCTCCCTTTTTCCCACTCTTCTCAGCAGATAAATTCCTCCCCCATGCGTGATTGTAAGAAAATTTGGAATTTGAATTAAAGTAGCTTTTAGCTCTCCCTCTCCCGGGGCATTTTCCAACTTCAACCGGCAGCCGTCAATCCTCCGGCCACCGTGGTTCTTCAAGGGATTCCTCCTCCGAGCTGGGGTTCTCTTCTTGCTTCAAAGTCTCCAGCCTTCTTTAAGGACGTAGGGTGAGCTTGAAGGTCATAAGCTCTTCATTCCATCGTTTATTTTGTTTGAATTTTCATCTCCTCCGCTGTCTAGCATTTCCGGCCACCTCCAGATCACCATTACTATTCCATTGTATTCCGACCAATCCACTCCCGCAATTTCCTTCATTTTTGGAGGATTATTACTCAATCTAGACCCAAAGTTCCCCTCAAAATTTCAGCCCAAAAATCGATCTCTTCGCCGAGTTATCACATCTCAAAATCCGGTCCCGATTCTGGAATACTGGATATTCTTCCCTTACAAACCCTAACCGACTATCCTCTCTCTTCCTAAATCTAAACCCCCACCATTCCGTGTTAGAAGGGCTTCAATGGAGTTAATTGCCGATATTTTCAGATGTTTGAACGACCTAGAAAGTTTTTATGGCATACAAAATGTTTAGTGTGCTAGTTGCAATGTCTGTTCGGCCTCTTAACCTTTCAAGGGGCTAGAATGGAGGCGTTTCACAACATTTGAGCAGGTTCTAATGATGCGCAGAAAGTTTGTACGATGTACAAAAAAATTTTGTGCGCTACACAAAAGATTCGTTCAACCTCTTAATCTATTGAGGGGCTTAAATAAAGTCGTTTGGCGTATTTGAGTAGGTTTGAACGATGTGCGGAAAGTTTTTAGATGTAAAGAAATGTTTTGTGCATTGCCTAGAATGTTCGTTCGGTTCTTAACCTACCAAGGGGCTTAATTAAAGTCGTTTGGTTCTTTTGAGCAGGTTTAGATGATGTGCGGAAAGTTTGCACGATATACAAAAATATTTACTGTGCCGCTTGAAATGTTCATTCGGCATTTTAAGATCCCGATGGGTTTCAATGGAGTCGATTGGCCTTATTTAAGTCGGTTAGAACGACGCGCGAAAAGTTGATACGACGTACACAAATGTTTTGTGCTCTCCATGAAACGTTTGTTCGGTATCTTAACCTATCGATTGAAAATAATTTAGTCATTTGGCGGCATTTGAGTAAGTTCAGATGATGCACAGAAAGTTTGTACGACGTATCAAAACATTTTGTGCGCATGTAACATTAGTTTGAAATTTAAACCTACAGAGGACCTTGAATTCAGATGTTTGGCGCCACTTAAGTAGTTCAAATGTGATGAGGACATCACGAAGAGCGTAGAATAACACTTCTAAGAAATGGAGGTAACCATGATTACAGAAAATATAGAAAAACAAAGAGAAGCCCCCATGACTAGATTTTCGGAAGGACTCAATCCAAAAATATAAGATAAGATCGAGCTATAATTTTACGTGGAATTGAAATATATGTTGCACATGAAAATTAAAATAGAACAACAACTGAAAAGAAAGAGTGGCAGCAGCTCTTCTTTGGGTAATAGTTCTTCTAACTGGAAGCCTAATTACACGAAAAGAGAAGACTAACAGATTGTTAAAAACAAAGCAAGATCAAAAAGTGAGAACATCTAGTCCGAGAACCCAAGGTAAATTTGATCAATCTACATTTCAAAATCGTGATATCAAATATTTTAAATGCTAGAGAAGGGGTCACGTATCTAGCCAATCCCCTAACAAGAGGGTTATGAGAATACGAGATAATGGAGAAATCGAGTCAGATGGTGAGTCCAAAGTTATTAGCACTGACGAATTCAAAGAGGTGTATGCAGTAAAATGAGAGTTACTAGTTACATGGAGAGATTTGAATGCTCATCTGAAAGTAGGTGATGATGAAGTACAATGAGAGAACCCTTTCACACTAGATGTCATGTTCAAAACAAGGTATGTAGTATGATAATTGATAGAGGAGTTGTACTAATATTGCAAGTACTATCACTTTTTTTATAGGCTAGTACGAGGATGAAGTATTATGTGACGTGGTGCCTATGGAAGCTGGTCACATTCTACTTGGGCGTCCTTCGCAATATGATCGACGAGTGACGCATGATGGGTACACAAATTAGTACTCATTTATATTCTACAAGAGACCGATTAACATTGTTCCTATGTCGCCAAGGGAAGTATACGAAGATCAGCTTAGACTTCAACAAAGTTATCATCAAAAGAAATCAAGTGAAAAAGAAAGAAAGAGAGAAAAAGAGAGGGAAAAAACAAGAGATTGAGAGAGAAGAAGAAGAGAAGGAAGAAAGAGAGAAAAAGAAGAAAAAAGAAAAATAAAGGAAAGAAGAAAAAGAGAGATTGAAAAAAAAAACTTTTTTATAAAAGGGATTAAAGTGAGTAGAGCGCACTCCGAGGGACAGGCCATGATACTCTTATTGCACAAACACACTAAAATGTTTACTAACACTTCTAACCATGTTGTACCTAGTGTTGTCCAATGTCTTTTGTAGGATTTTTAGACATCGTAACAGAAGAAATACCAAAAGAAATACCACCAATTTGTGGCATCAAACATCAAATCGACTTGGTACCAGAAGCTATGTTGCTTAACCGACTTGCTTATCGTAGCAGCCCAAAGAGATGAAAGAGCTCCAACAACAAGTAGACAAACTATTGACTAAAGGCTACATTAGGAAAGCCTAAGCCATTGTGCAGTTCCTATTTTATTAGTCCCAAAGAAAGGAGGAGAATCAAGGATGCGCGTTGATTGTAGAGCTATCAATAACATCACAGTAAAATATCACTTCCCTATTCCTCATTTAGATGATATGCTAGATGAATTGCATGGTGCATGCTTCTTTTCAAAAATTGACCTGAAAAGTGGTTACCACCAAATTCGAATGAAAGAAGGCGATGAGTGGAAAACTGCATTCAAAACAAAGCATGGATTATACGAGTGGTTAGTTATGGCATTTGGCTGTACAAACGCTCCTAGTACTTTCATGAGGTTGATAAATCATGTCTTATGTCCATTCATAGGTAAATTCATTGTAGTTTATTTTTATGATATATTAATTTACAGCAACGGTATTGGTGATCATATCTTACACTTGAAAGAAAAATTTCAAGTACTTAGGAAAAGAAATAATATACTAATAAGAACAAGTGCACTGTTTGCACAGATCACGTGGTGTTTTTGGGTTTTGTTGTTAGTCAGCGAGGAGTACAGGTTGATCAAAAGAAAGTTTTGGCGATTTAGGAGTGGCTGATGCAAACAAATGCCAACCAAGTCCGTAACTTTCATGGACTTGCGAGTTTTTATCATCGTTTTGTTAAAGATTTCAGCACCATTATTGTTCCACTCACCGAGGTGATAAATAAATGTGGTGTTTAAGTGGACGAAAGCACAAGAAGAGGCATTCCAAAAGATTAAGGAGAGGCTAACAAATCCACATTTGTTGGCTTTACCTAATTTTGAGAAATCGTTTGAAGTTGAGTGTGATGGTTCAGGTGTTGGGATTGGAGCTTTTCTAATGCAAGATCACCGTCCAATTGTATATTTCAGTGAGAAGTTGGGAGGAGCGACACTAAGCTATCCCACATACGACAAGGAACTCTACGCATTGATTAGATCATTAGAAACATAACAACATTACCTATTGGCACGAGAGTTCATCATTCGCATAGATCACGAGTCCCTCAAGTTTCTTAAAAACCAACACAAGCTCAACAAACGACATGCCAAATGAATGGAATTTATAGAGCTGTTTCCCTACGTCATCCATTGCAAGAAAGGTAAGGAGAATATGGTAGATGATGCTCTTTCTCGCAGGTATGTTCTCATTTCCTCCTTAGGATCTAAACTACTTGGATTTGAGTTTTAAAAGATACATACCCTAGTGATAATGATTTTGGAGAACTATATGGAGTTTGTGAGAAAACTAATTCTAGGTAATTCTACAAGCATGATGGTTTTCTTTTCAAGAAAGATAAATTATGTATTCCTAAATGTTCGATTAGAGAACTTTTAGTGAGGAAAGCACATGGAAGATGTCTTACGAGGCATTTTGGGATAGCAAAGACCTCAGGTGTCATTGTTGCTTGAAAATGTAATCGCTAAAACGCAAGTGCACGTGTCGCAACGTAGTAATAAAAATATCAATCCCACAAAGACAAGTCAAATCTCTAATTTAAAGAATAAATTGCAAAGTATCATAAAGAATAAAGAATAACATTAAAGGTTTGATTTTTATATCTATCTTCTACTCCTAAATTAAAGGGATAGTTAAAGTATCCAACTAATAACCTAGAATAAGCAGAAAAGTAAAATTAGTGGTCGAATTGAGAATTCGTAAGAATCTAGACTAGGACTTTCCGTAAATTGATTTACTTGAACTGCCCTCGGTGGGTGCTGCAGCATTAGTCACATCATCAGTTTAGTTCCGGTCTGAACACTAATAAACTGGGGCTGGCGTTGCCTCTATGGTTGGGTTTAAGAACAAGTTTGATTTGACCGCACTAGGTTGGAATGAACATGATGAAAACACTCCTAGCTAAACCGTGTCACTCGATTTAACCACCTAATGGTTTTAATACACGTCTTAGCAACACGCAAAGACATATTGTCGTGTTGCCCTAAATGATATCAATAGAAAGCAATAATTTTCAGGTTTAACACTTATCAAACACGCAAGGGCGTATTGTCGCGATTGCTCGAGGGATAATCATAGTAAAGCAAAGATATATAAATACTTATTAAAACGAGTTCTAAAAGATAGCATGCAATTTCATTAAGCAAACAAATGTATGAAAAATCCTAATTTTAACTCAAACAAAATAGTTCTACACTAACTATCAGGAGTTCATATAATTCACGGAAATTAAAACGAAACCAAATGGAGAGAATTTTGGTCCTCGCCGTCGAAAGCCGTTGTTCTCACAGTCTCGTTCCCCCACCGCCGTGAACCTCTTCTTCGAATTTACGCCTGAAGCTTGATCGTGAATCTCGTTCTCCAATTCTAGACACCCAATTCGTGGTATTCATCTTTTTTTAAGTAGAATTCGTGCAGCTTCAGCAGATATGGGAGGCGGTTGCGATTTGGAGGGAGATTTGGATCGGTTTGGAAAGTAGTTGAGATTAGGAAGGATTTCTAAATCTTCGAAGATATTCTTGTTTCCAAATATGATTTTGAGTTCATTCTTCCTTCTTTTTCGTGATTCTTCCAGCCTTTATCTTCATTAATCTTCTGCAATTGCATGGAAACAAAAATCACGTGATAATACAAAATATCGGGTAGAATCACATGAAAACAACATTACTGATATTGTGGCATCGCTACAACATTATCTTTAAAAAATCTGCTTATTTTCAATTGAATTATTACAGATTCCTAGCAATTTAACCACTAAACCTCGTGAATATTAAGTCTTTTTGAGACTTAACACATCCCCAAACTTAAGTTATTGCTCGTCCTCGAGTAATGTCAATTGAATCATAAGTTTCATCTCATAATGCTAAAATCTTCAATTCTTTAAACATCGTTCAAATTCATACCTTCCACGTACAAATTAAGCAAGATCTGAGCTTCATGACTTCAAGAGTGAGGAAGAATTTTTTCTAGGCTTTTTGTAAATAAGCTACTTACGTTATCATACCACCATTTATATATTTTTTGATTCTTAATTTAGCCGAGGTGGTATTTCAAACGGGCAGCCCATTTAATTGCAACGGAGTTCCTCCCATTGTTCCCTTTATTTTTTTGATCTCACCCATCGAGTATCCAAAAGGCTTACTCGAGAATTGAAAGTGGATTGGGAAACTGCAAATACACTTCACCCTTCATCCACAAAGTCCCGATGAAGTGTCACTCAACGATCATCCACTTAAGTCCCGAAGAATGTTATTTTCACACACCGATTATCCACCGATCATCTACTTAAGTCCCGGTGAACTACGAATGTTGTGATTGTCCTTATTTTTGGACTTTTTATGGCTCTTTTTTTTTTCTTTTTCTCTTCCCCAAACTTGTTACCATGTAACTCTTCACCTAAAAAAATATGTTTGTCTCAAGCATTTATTCGAGCTAAGTTTCAAAAATATCAAATTTAAATAGAACATGATAATTCTTAGGAAAATCGGGAAAGATAATGTTCAAAGTAATAATTTCGTATAAAGAGGATCTACTATGTTGAAGTGTCTCCTAAATTAATTAGACTTGAATTGTCATTAATAAGCAACATCCATCAATGGTTAGATAGATTAGGAAAATAAGTTCCATCATTAAACTTTGCAAGCATTCTCGGCTATTCGGATTAAGGGAAATATTCATTATATAATTTTTTTTTTATTTTATTTCGGTACACCCCATCCCCAAACTTGAATTCGACAATGCCCTCATTGTCAATCCCAAAATAGCAATAGTGAACCAAAAGTACACAAAATAGAAGCATAAAAAGAGTTAGAAGTAAACTCCCTTATAAAGTTCTTTCGGATTCGCCATCGGTTGGGCCGCTTGGTTGGGCTTCATTGTCGGCTTGATTCGGCAGTAGGTGGGCTTGCAGTTTCTCCAAAATATCTAGCATGAAGTGTTGCTGGATTTCTATATGGCTCAGACGAGTTTCTATGAGCTGCAGACTCGCAGAAACTTTTTTGGGAAACTGGGCTATTGGCGATGCTGCAGCTTCACGTGCAGCATCGGGGGTTGGTGCACTTTCTTCTTCCTGATCCTTGTCATTCTCCTGTGAAATTTGGGCAATAGTAAAGGGGGTGATTGTACCTTTGTGCTGAAGCTTTCCCTCTTTATCCAGGACTTGAACTCCCGCACCAATACATAGATCGAAAATTAGTGAAGGGAAAAGGAATTGACTCCCCTTCTTCTTGGCGTTGGCGCATATGCTCCGATAAATTATTCTCCCGACATTGATAGGCTTGCCCGTCAAGATGCAGAATAGGAGGACGGCTCGCTCGTGGGTGACATGCTACCCGTGCGAGGAAGGATTCTGGATTTGGCAAAATGGTACCAGCATTTTGCGCTCGGTTTCAGAGATGCCCGTGAGATCGTGAGGGCTCCTAGTTTTGTTACTCGCCACGTTGTGCTCGGCAGAGCCACTGTGCTGAGTACGTCGGTGAGAAATTCTGGCGATGTGTTCTCCGAGTGGGCGAAGAACTCGTCGGCCTCCGATTGTAGCTTGTATGTACGGTTGATGCTCTCTGGTGAAAATGGTACCATCTTTTGTCGAACCATAATGGATTCCGGAAGATCACCTGAAAAATTAGCATAAAATTCCCTTACTAGAGAGGGAATTAGCTCTTCCGGTTGGGCACAGAAAACTGCCCAGCTTCAGCTTCTGATCGTGTTGGTGATGAACGCTAGATATTCCTTCATTGTGCTGGCGTCCAATAGGAATCCTTTTTCTTCAGAGAAGGTTCTTTTCTTAAAGTGAAGCTCGAAGTTCAGGCGAGCTTCTTCGGTAATGAAGGCGGGCTTTGCTTGTAGGACCGTGTTTAACCTAAGTG
>QAOC01007730.1:0-10184 GCA_003255005.1 Begonia fuchsioides | reverse complement strand
AAGTTAATTTATAGTGTTTACACTCCTCCCACCAAAACTATTCTCCCGATGTGGGAGAAATTAGAGTCAACAACCAATAAATCTCCACCTTGTCTTAATTTCAATACCACCCAAAAACAAATCTTCTCAATCAAACAATTTTTACATTGTCTCTAAATTTGTGCCGTCAAGCACCCACTCAAATGTGCAGGATATTAACTAAGTTTAAACAGTGTTTAAACTTGGTTCTCATAACAACTTTAGTCAGCATATTTGTAGGATTTTCTAAAGTATGAACCTTCTTGAGAAGTATCTCCTCTTCCTCAAGAATCTCTCGTACGAAGTGATAGCAAACATCAATATGCTTCGTACGTGCATGAAAGATTTGATTCTTTGCTAAATGAATAGCACTCTGACTGTCAGAATATACCTTAAGTTGTTTCTGACCAACTCCCAAGTTCTTAAGCAACCCATGAAGCCAAATAGCTTTCTTTACAGCCTTTGCAATTGCCATATACTCTGCCTCTATTGTAAACAAAGCCACTATTGAATGTAAAGTAGACTTCCAATTAACTGGCGTGTTTGGTAAAATAAATAAATAGCCAATTGTAGATCTTCGCTTATCCAAGTCTCCTGCATAGTCATAATCACAATATCCAACTACACAATGACCAAAAGACTTATCTGCTTGAGTTCCAATCCAACATCTACAGTACTTTGAAGATACCGCAAAATCCATTTCACAGCTAGCCAGTGACCCTTGCACGGATCATGCATATACCTGCTGACAACACTAACAGCTTGTGAAATATCTGGTCTCGTACACACCATTGCATACATCAAGCTTCCGACTGCATTTGCATAATAGACTTTTGCCATGTATTCTCGTTTTTCATCTGTCGTTGAAGATAACCTACTACTCAGTTTCAAATGAGGAGCGAGTGAGAAATTAACAAGTTTTGTATTTTCATGAATACTAAAACGCTGTAATATCTTCTTCAAATACTGCTTCTGAGTCAGACATAGTTTGCCTTTCTCTCTCTCTATTTATCTCTATATTGAGAATCTTCTTCGCTTCTCTCAAATCATTCATTTCAAACTCTTTACTTAACTGATTCTTCAATCTGTCAATCTCAACTTGGCTCTTTGATACTATCAGCATATCATCAACATACAAAAGCAAGTAGATGTAGGAACCATCTTGAATTCTGCGCAAATATACACAATGATCGTATTTACTTCTTGTGTTTTTTTGACCCTTCACAAAAAAATGTAGGAACTATCTTGAATTCTGTGAAAATACACACAATGATCGTATTTACTTCTTGTGTACTTTTGACCCTTCATAAACTGGTCAAATCATTTGTACCATTGTCTCAAGGATTGTTTCAATCCGTACAACAGTTTGCTCAGTTTGGAAACTCAATCTTCTTTTCTATCAATCTTGTATCCTTCTGGTTGAGACATATAGATTTTCTCCTTCAGATCACTGTGCAGGAACGCGGTCTTCACATCAAGTTGAGCTAGCTCTAAATTCAATTATGCTACCAAGGCTAACAAAATTCTAATGGAGGAATGTTTAACAACTGGAGAAAATACCTCATTGAAATTAATTCCTCCCTTCTGAGCATAGCCTTTAGCCACTAACCTTGCCTTATAGCGAACGTCATATTTGTCAAGAAATGATTCTTTCTTTGCAAATATCCATTTTCATCCAATCGCCTTCTTCCCCTTTGGTAGTTGCGTCAACTTCCATGTCTCGTTCTTCTCGAGAGATTGCATTTATTCTTCCATTGCACCTGCTCATTTACTACTTTCTGAACTTTGAATAGCTTCTGGGTAGGAGAAGGAAATATTATCAATAACTGGAAGTGCATAAACTATCATCTCAGTAAAGCGAGCAAGTTTATGAATCTCTTGCCTTGTTCTTCTAATGGCAGTTGGCTCTGATTGGTATAGAAGTTATTGGGTTGAAACTTCTTCTTATTTGACTCTTTTTCTGCCACCGAAGAGTCATGAGTAGTATTACTTGCTGGAATCAACACTGCTTGTGTAAACTCCACTTGTTTCGTAGTAGACTCCACTTACTGCGAAGTACTATCGATTTCTTTTATATTTACCTTATTCAATATGGCAGATTCATCAAAGGTAACATCCCTACTAATTATGGTCTTCTTGTTCTGTAGACACCACAAACGATATTCTTTAACTCTAGCATTGAAGCCCATAAATAGAGCATTCTTTGCTCTCGAATCTAACTTTGATTCATTCTCATGATAATATGCAATAGCGTAACATATCATAATCAGTAACAAGTTTTCCAGACCATACCTGCAAAGGAGTCTTTGCATCTATAGCAGAGGATGACAAACAGTTGATTAGATGTTGAGCGTATGTTATAGCTTCAGCCCAAAACTTTCTGTCTAACCCAACATTAGACAACATACAATGAACTTTCGCTACAAGTGTTATGTTCATACGCTCTAGCATCCAATTCTGTTGTGGTGTTCCTCTAATGGTGAAGTGCCAAACAATGCCACAATCTTGGCATACATTTAGGAATGGATTACTCTTGTATTTTTCACCGTTATCTGATCGGAGAACCTTTATTTTCCTTCATGTCTAGTTTTCAACTTCAGCTTTCCATTTAAGAAAACTCCAAGCACATCATCTTTGTTCTTCATAGTAAACACCCAAACTCTTCAAGAAAAATCATCAACGAAAGTGAAAAAATATTGTCTACCTGCGAGTGACAGAGTTTTGGCTATCCTCATACGTCTGAGTGCACATAATCCATAATGCACTTGGTATTATGGATTGCAGTGCCAAACTTCACTCTTCGTTGTTTTCCTATAACACAATGCTCACAAAATTCTAATTTGCAAGTCTTCGAACCTTTCAGCAATCCCTGCTTGGCAAGCATTTGACATACCGTACATCCCGCAACTTCAGCTTGACAAGTATTTGTCATACCGTCTCAATCGCATATGCCACAATTTTGTTACCTCTACATCCTTCTTGAGACTTGGAGTTACTATTGTGACTGCCCCAACAACTGTACTACCTTGATAGTAATACAAATTGTTCTTCCTCATGCCTTTCAACATCACTAGTGCTCCTGAAGTTGCTTTAAGAATTTCATCTCGTATCATCACAACATACGCTTTTAGATTCTAGAGCCCCAACGAGATGAGATTCTTCTTTAGAATGGGCACATACCGTACATCTCACAAAATTCTAGTGGATCCATCATGATTTTTCAACTTGATTGAACCTATCCCAGTTGTTTTACATTGATTATCATTGTCCATGTAAACAATTCCCCCATCAATTGCTTTAAATTTAAAAAAAATCATTCTCGAATGGGACACATGTGATAGGTGCAACCAGAATCCAAAATCCACTCATCGGGATCTGATGATGAATGTGAAATACTTACAGAAAAATCTGATTGCGCATCACTTTTGCTTTCAGCAACATTTGAATGTGCAATAGTTTTTCCCTCATCAGATTTTCCTTTATGCTTCAGTTTTGGGCAATCTTTCTTCTAATGTCTTTTTTCATGACAAAAGGCACATTCATCCTTTTTTCATAATTGTAGCTCCACTGGTGCTTCCATTCTTATCCTTCCTTCTCAGTTCATAATTGTACAGGGCAACACAAACTTCACTAAGAGTCACAGCGGCCTTCTCATGAAGTAGAGTCGTTTCAAGAAACTCAAACTTCTCACGAAGGGATCCCAACAACATCAATGTTAGATCCTCATATTTGAACGTCTCATCCATATTCATCAAATTAGTAACTAGCTGATTGAAACTTGTGATGTGTTCATTTATAGTGGTACTCGGTACATAAGGGAAGTGAAGAGTCTTTTCTTCATGAGGAGTTCATTTTGACTGCTTTTCTTCTAGTGCTATCTATAATTTATTTGCAGAAGTTTCCTTTGAGAATGCATATTTCTGCTCCCTTGATAGACACGATCGAATTGTATCACATGCTAAACGATTTAGCATAACTTAATCTCTTTGCTCAGCATTATCTGGTTTCTTTTCTTCAATGACAACGTCTAGACCTTGTTGAAATAAAGCATCTAAAATCTTCACTTTGCTACGTGCTAAACGTCTAGACCTTGTTAAATGCTTCATTTTTTATAAGTCTATCATTTTTGCTCCAAATAAAATTTATTTAATAGCCAAAAATCCAAAGCTTAAAGAATTGTTTCTCTCGTGCAAGTTCAGGCAAAGCTGCAACCACAGAGCATACTACAAAACTTGGCTCTGATACCAATTGTTGCGGAAGCTCGGACAATTTTAAATAGCGTGTAAGTTATTGTACTAAAAATCACACTAGTTCTCACGTAAGAGAGGAGGGTCACTAACAGACCACTTAAATACCAAGTCTTACATTAGACAGAATTATCACTAGTAATTTAATAGCGCAATACAACAACTATACCCTATAAAATAACAAAAGGCTATTAAATAAAGCAATAAAAAGAACACAAAAAATTAACGAGGTTCGGCCAATTATGCTTATGTCTTCTGACACTAACAAAATAAATTTCAAAAGAAATATTACAAAGAGAAAGGGAATAAGACCAAATATGCCAAATAGATGTAAGCAATTTAGAATGAGATCAGATAAATGGAGGGATGAAAGGTTAATTTATAGTATTTAAACCCTTCTCCCAAAACAATTATCCCGACGTGGGAGAAATTCGAGTGAACAACCAACACCTTCCTATTTTGTTCTGTTGATTGAGTGAATTTTTTTAGATGGGTAAAAAAAAAGGTGTTTCTCTTATGTTTAGTGATTGAATTGGAATCAATCAAGTATTTGGGCATATACACAATGTTTTGGACTTATGAAAACCATATTAGTGTTTCGCTAAGTAAACTGGACGTGAAGTCTTTTTTTTATGAATCTTCTATTATTTTTATGATTTATGATCAACCATAGGTAAGTTCAAGTCTGAAAACTTTTGTGGATTTCAATGAGATATCTAACGGCTGCCGCGTTGAGAATTCAGAGCATATTAAACTGAAATTTAGGGCACAAATGGTTTTCTGGAAAATTATTTTAGGTTCTGATGTCTTTTGTGTTTATGGAAACTATCTTTGGTTAAGGATGGATGTCATAGAAAGGGTTTTGAATAGTCACAAAGGAGGACGTTGAAAACAGATTAAGAAAATCTGCTTTTTTTAGAAGTGAGATTGGATTAGAAATTATATTTTTCTTTGTTTTGGTTATGAATTAATATCCAATAAATCATAGTAAAAAAATCTGATTTTTTTACCTTGATAGATTTGTTTAGGAAATCCTTGAAAACATTACTATCGAGACTCATTAGATATTGTTTTATATTCTAGATNATCAAAATAAAACATCCATCAAAATATCTATTTAATTTTACTTGTCTTTCATTGTTCATCATATTTGTATCTTCCATATTTTCTGCACAAATCAAATACAAGTTATATGATATTTGATTAGATATACATTTAAAAAAAGTAAAGTACTTTCATTATTCAATAATTGTTGGCGTATTTTCTCCAATCTGAATTTGAGGAAAATTCGCTTCAAGTTCTACATAACAAAAAAAAAAGTATTATAAAAAGTCAAATAGTATCTAGGATATGATGTAAAAAAATAAAAAGACATACCTTCGTCAATAGTTTCATAAACATCAACTACGTCTTGGTCATTAGGAAAAGTTGTATGAATCCAACTTTGAGTGCAAATAATTTGTTCAATTGTCTTAGGTAATAAGACGGTGCGTGATGAATCGATAATATGCCCACCACAACTAAATGTTGATTCAGAAGCCACAATAGAAATTGGAATAGGCAACACATCTCTAGCTATTTGACTCAAAAATGGATACTTTAACCGAGTTACATCTCCACTAAAATAATATTGTGGCAAAATAATCCATAATGAGATGAAAACCTTCTCTACTATGCACAGAAGTTTCGCAGTTCAAGCAGTCTATCCATGTTTCAAACACTTTACTTGTATCCTAGTATCAAATTTGTCAATATCTTTCTAAGGAACATGCAAAGTTCTTTCGTTATATGTGGCAGATGACGTTAACGAAAAGGGTCAACTAAATCAGAAATGTAGGTAAAAATATTGGATATCTAAAAACAAAGAATCATTGTACAAAAGATTGAATATGCAATCATGAAGGAGGTTAGATTAACAAGGTGATATTCGACTGACCTGCCAAATATATGCATTTTCTCCTTGAGTAGCTTGGCAGCCTCTCTCGTAAACAGCTCTAACTTCAGCTGTTTTCCTTTGCTTACTCAAATTCTTTCTGAGGGCTACATACGACCGTATGTCCTCCGGCCAGTAAAATATACACTAAATATAGCAAATCATTAGAAAGGAATAGGTGACTAAAACTAACAAGAAGCAAAAAAACCAGAGATAAAACCTTCTCGAGTTTTTTCTCTGCTTCTTCGTACTGATAATTTCTCCCCAGTACCTTTGCTTTGTACAACACCAGGTCAAAATTGATAGTCAAAGGCTTCTCCAGGAAACCAGAACCGATCCTCTTAACTGGATCAAATGTTGGAGAAGTAGATGATGCGATGAAGGCAGACAATAATGGATTCTCTATGAAGGCATCTCAAACAAATCTGAACAAAAGAAAAGTGGAAGACAAACCTCGGATCTAGGCTCGAAGAAGGCGGACAAGTATGAATTCTATGGATCGTTGTCTGAAGAAGGCGGCGGGGTTGACTGAACCTAGGTCGAAAGATGACTGAACCACTTGGCCACTTCACTGCCCACTTCGGGTTTTGGGTCGGGCCCGTGGGTTTTATAAAAATAGAAGTCCGACCAAAAACTCAAACAAATAATATAAACCCGACCAAATTTTAAAAAAACCCCGAATTTTACATTATCAACCCGACCCATAGGCTGCGGGTTGGGCTGAGACCGTGGGTCGGGCTTGGGTTGCCCACCCCTATATAAAGTTATATCAGATTGTGACACGAAATTGAAGAGAATAAGCGGGAAGTTACCAACTCGGGTAAGGAGTGAAAAGATCCGAAAAAACAGGAAAAAGAGTTGAGATAGGAAAGCAGATATCTCGGGATTGCTAGTGAATTTGGAGCTAAACTTTTGAGGGATTAGAGATGAATAAGGGGAAAAAATATCCTTCAAATTTTAAGGGATTCTCACGGATGACAATTTTGAGGGATTAGAGATGAATAAGGGAAAAAATATCCTCCAAATTTTAAGGGATTCTCACGGATGACTTGAGAGATATTCTGGATTGAGTAACCGAAGGTGGTCATATAAAATTAGGTTTTTTTTTCTAGGAATAACCAAGAAATTATGGTGAACTTTGGACGAGTGTAAATCGGAAACGGGAATGAGCTAGAGGCTGAAAGTTTGAGGTTTCCTTGATGGATTAATGTATGAGAGATCTTCGAAATTTGACAAGATTCTCACGTAGGGTTTGGGAGTTGTGGAGGCAAGATGGAAGATGGATGCGGAATAGCTGGATATGAGGATTTGCAGTAAAAGGTGGTACCTTTCACGTAAAATGGATACTTGAGCTGATGATCCACACTCTTACTCTTAGACCATGAAGATGGCTGGAGAAATGTGGTAAGGATAGATTGTCTTAGCTCAGAAAGACAATCAACTTCGGGTGTCTCTCGGTGGCCGGATTTGGGATTCTGGAGACTGAGTCTTTAGAGGAAAAACTCCAAAGGGGGAGATTCAAATTTGAAAAGATAAATCTTTACTCAATCAAATCTGAGATTACAAGCTAGGATGAGGGGATTTAATAAGCCAACAAGGGAGGGAAATTCGTGATCTCATTCAGTTGGTTAAGATCCACCAAATATTCAATCTGTCGCACAAAAATGAAAGGATAATGTGGAACAATGAGGAGACTTGTTTTGAAACAAGTTAAACTCCACTTTGAACCGGTCACAAAACCCTTCATTTTTTACCCAAAAGACCCTCTTTTCAGCCAAAGAAAAACCCCCATGCAAATCCATGCAACTCATGCAAAAATTCACGCAAATAAAAACTAACCGGGAAACCCTAACCCTAATCCGAAACCCTAAAATTCAGTGTGCATAAAATACTAAATAATCCTAAGATAACTTCACTTCCTTATGTGTCCTTGAAGTTCTTTGATTCGGGATTGGATGTCTTGGAAGATTTCTCCACTTCTTCATGCGCCTTCATAGTGATCGGTTGCAGTATTGAATTCAATCATTCCACCGATACTTCTTCTTGCCAAGTTAATGTATAGATTGGCTTCTCCTTATCCATTATCGTGGGTTCCAATATTTTGAAATCATGTTGAGCTTCTCCTACATAAAGAACGAACTTGTTAGAAATATCCTGAACTCGGGCTCGGGTGATGGCTCCTTTAGGTTTAATGTCGGATAGGATATCCCGAGGCATGTCAGATTGGGTTTAGTCGACTCATCCCAAAATGACTTTCCTTAGAAAATATTGAGGACAATCCCCAGTTTAGGAGTAAAGTGAAGATTTTTTTAGCGTACTTTTTTTATTCAAGAACCTGCACTATTGTACTTTAAGGTTGACTACTAGTTGAATTTTGTTATTTATAATTTGATATAGTTTGGTTCATTGATACAGCCATTTTACCTATTTTGTTACACACAAACATGACCAATTTCTTGTAACATAGCATGCTATCCTGATATTTTGACATAGAGCCGTCCCCAAAGAACTTATTGAATTAGTTGCTGATCAAAACGATGGAAACACTGCTTATTTGGCAGACGTTACAAATATAAACCCTTCCTTTAAGTTGGAAACTCATACTTCCAACTCCAGGCTAACATAGTTTATTCCATTTAGTGTAATTTAGTGCAATCCCATTTATTTTCATCAAAATCTATGGCATCATTTAAAGTCCAATAGCGTTGTTCAATTTGTTACACAGTGCTATTTCCTCCCATTTAACGGCATAGTTATTCAATATATAATCGATTTTGACTGAGTGACAAAAACTCCGAATTAACGGTAACAATCTTAACTCCTTCCAGAGAAATTGTAAGTGTTACACAAACTATGATCATTTGGGGTAAATAGGAAGGATGGTACAATAATGAACAATTTTCAGGGCTGAGCATAGTGATGTAGTAGGAGAACACAAATACTCTAATATCATAAGCTGGTCTCAATGGTAGTTCCCATCATGAGGGTCATCAAGTTTATTTCTCTTCCAGACTTTGAAATCTGCAAGATCAAACGTTTTCTGATTCATCCATTTTCATGTTAATGAGCTAACATAAAACTTATCGAAGGAGAAGCAAATCGAAAAGGAGATGCTCACTGCTTTGATAAAATCGGGAGGATTTTGGATCGTCTCTGGACGCCATTGAAGAACCCAACATTACCAAAATAAGGACCAAGATTGTCCTGGCAAAGGACAACTTCTGCGACGCCATATTCCCTAGAACTAAACAGACTCTATGGTTTATTGTACGTTTTATACATGTTTATGTGACTCGATTGATATTATTTTATGTTTGTTACACCGTGACCATTATGACAGCTTGAAAGTCAAGAACGAAGAAGAAACGTTGTTGAAGACGTTTCGTCTGCAATTTCAGCCGTAGATTTCCGAGACTAAATGTGGATTTTAGACAAGTGGCCTGTTTGAGTATGAGTGGCTTAATAACCAAGAAAAGTTAATGTTTTTTTTTAGTTGTATTGTGCATCTTGGATTCATCTTCAAGTTTCGTGGCTTGTTTTATGATTTTCTGCGACAAGAAAAGGCTTTACAACATGATTTTCTGGACGTCCAGGATTGATTTCCAAACAAGAAAAGAAGAGGAAAAAGAACGCAGAATTTTAAAATTGCTAGACGCGTATAAACTATGACTTGTGGATTTTCTTTCAGCGATTGAGTCAGGTGGGGAAGGTTTTCAGGTATATAACAAATGATTTGTCAAGCTTCACACTTTTCCTACAAAACCACAAAGTTTCAACCATTTCTCATAATAGATCGCTAATTTATCTCCGTGTGTTACAGAGACGTGTCAAATGTAAAAGACACCGCTGGAACAAAAAATGACACCGCTGGAACAAAAAATGACATCGCTGGCTCATGAGGCCTAGCCAAGAACTCGTGTGACGATAGTATAATGGAAGTAAACTTAGTATTAATTCCTCACAATTTCGAAAGTTGCCTTGGGCTC
>QAOC01007723.1:0-13563 GCA_003255005.1 Begonia fuchsioides | reverse complement strand
CTTGAGTTCGACTGGTTTTCTTCGTCTCCCCATAGCTCACATTCTTATACAGATTACAGTGGTTCTCCCATTAGAAGAGGAAGAAGAAGAACGAGAGAGAGAGAGAGAGGAGAGAGAGAGAGAGAGGTGTATGGTCACATCAAGGCCACTGACTTTTGAGGTCGCTCCTGCTTCTGAATTCTGATATAGAAACGAAACATAAGAGTGAAAAATGATCAGAAGCGAGCTGAATTGCAAAAGAAAAAATTGCAGTTTTTACTTTCTCTTACTTTCACTCTGCGTGATATCCTATAAATCCACTGCCATCTCGTAGGCACAAACTGAGCCAGCTGCATCTACGATAAGAAAAACAAAAAATTCATCGATGGAAGCGCTTTGATCGAAAAAGTTGCAAAAGATACCTTTAGAAAGTGTTCGAGGTCAGAACTAGAATTCATCAAAATAAACCCTATATTCCTTTCTGAAGAAAATGTTTCCATTTCTGCCAAACCCTACCTCCACCCTCTAGCTTTTCCCAATAAAATACCCACATTTTCCCTCTCGTCTGCCCCCCAAACTTCCACATTTACTACCCAGTTACTCGCCAAATGATGGGCTTATAACTTTCAGGAACAAAACAAACTATAACTCCAACTTCGAAATATGTTTTTCCTTTACGAAATTTGTTTTAGGGTTTCGCTGGTTTACATAAAACATATTTTCCCTTCGACTTTTCAACACACGCCATGAATATTCCTGCTGTTTGATTTAAAAGATGTATTAAAGCCTGTGGAGAAATTTGATAAATGCGGAGGCCGAAATTCCAGACCTTAAAATAGGAAACCCTTGAAGGATGAAGATATACAGTTAGCAGTCACTGTAGAAGAGATGAATGCCATAAGACAAAACCATGTATATTCTTTTTTTCTGAAACAAATCATAGAGTGCAGAAGCCATGTGATCGAATTAAACGATGGATTTCCTTTTCTTTTCTTTCTCTCTGGTTTTTTTTCCATTTATCCAGAACTTCCTTTCGATTCGATTCCGGGCAATCGCGAACTGGTGCCGCCGATTCCTGCGCCAGCAACGTGCACGAGACACTTCGATCCATCGTACGAAATTCCGACCAGCTGAGTAGCTTGACGCGACGGCATTCCGTGGCGCCGGCATTAATCTGGGGGTTGTGTAGGATCCGTAGGCTCTGGCGACCAGCTTGCGGTTTTGCAGAGGGTCCCCGTAGATTTGCCTTTGACCGCTCCTTTTTACGCGCTTCTCAATAAACAAATGTAATTTATTTATCATTGTGAGGGATAATATGTTGATCATTTTCAAACCGTGACAGAGGTAAATAACTATTTATTTATACAGTATATATTATAAATAAATAACTCGTGATTGGTGCAATGTATTATGCTGTAATTTTATATAAAAACATGTAAATATTATTCAATTCATTTCTAATTATCCTATTTTATCTAATGTTATATTGTTAATTTTGTAATGTAAAAGTTCAAACTATCTATTGATCTGAAGAATAGTTTAAAGTATTTGATACAAAATGACTATTAAATTAACCTTTATAGTTCATGATATATTGATATCTAGAGTAATAAGTAATCAAATGGAGTAAAATTTGCTTAGTTCTTTGATTATTATTCAATATATTTTAAGTTCAATAACTATCAATGGTTTCACCCATCGCTTAATTCCTGTGTGCTAGTTTTGGTCAAATAGTATTTATTATTCAGCCTGTCCGAGTTTCGACACGACATTCTGGATAGTTAGCCCGTAAGTGGTCATTATTACAACGACATACCCCACCGTCAGCGTCCAGCCCTTTCTCAACCGTTGGATTGCTATATCTTTGGACTTTTTTCAATCGGAGGTGGTCCTCAATCCTCATCAGCCCACTCGGCTGTGCTTCCAGTCAAATAGTCAATCCCCGGAAAGATTCTCATCTTTGCTCCTTTAATCTGTGGACTTTTCGAGATCGGAAGCAAGAAGAAGTAGAAGAGACGGAGATGGAGGGAGACAGGAGAGTAGGAGTGGCCGTCGATTTCTCTCCGTGCAGCAAGACTGCGCTCGTGTGGGCGGTCGAAAACGTTGTCCGGAAAGGCGATCATCTGGTGCTCATCACTGTTCGCCCCGAAGGAAACTACGAAGATGGCACGATCCAGCTCTGGGAAGCCACCGGATCTCGTAAATCTCTTCATCTTTTTTCTTTGATTTTTGTTTTCTGTCTCCTGTTTCCGGGTCTCTGCGATCTGTTTTTAAGAATTGGAAACTCGCTGTAATGGCTTAAATCAGTGGTGTTATGAGTAGATTCTAGGGCTACTAGTATTCCTTAAATGTTCGTCGGCGATGAGCTTGCAATTCCACTAACGAGTGTTCTATTGAATAGCTTTCATTCCTCTGTCTGATTTCTCCGATCCCCACGTTACGAAGAAGTATGGAGTGAACCCAGATGCCGAAACCTTGGATATTGTTAGCACTGCTGCCAAGCAAAAAGAGGTTATTTATTTATTTATTTTATTTTCAACCGTGAAGCTTTTGAATTCAATTCTCAAGTTGAAGGAGCATGTGAATCGAGCAGGTTACGGTGCTGTTGAAGGTTTACTGGGGAGATGCTCGGGAGAAGATATGTGAAGCCATTGATAAAATCCCTCTGAGCTGTCTTATCATTGGTAACAGAGGCCTTGGAAAGATTAAGAGGTAAGCTTATGGTTGATCTGGAAGATTCCTTCATTTTTCTCCCTGAAATCTGCTGTAGATTTTGAATATTGGTCTCGGATGAGCTGACTGAATCTGAATCTGTGAAAACCATTTAGATGGAGAAAATAATGATTTTTAAGGTTCGAGTGAGACGAAGATTGAAGTTCAGTTAATGAATTTGGGTTTACTTTTGCAGAGCTATTCTGGGAAGCGTTAGCAACTACGTTGTGAGTAATGCTTCCTGTCCGGTGACGGTGGTGAAGAGCGGCGGCGCTCAGTTTAGCTAGTTTCTGTGATGTCGTCATCTTCAGCCGGAATAAGTGCAGAAGTTCAGTTCAGATAACCCTTCTGCTCTGGGTTTGTCCTTCGTTTGTAAATTTTATATGGGCTTTGTGTGTGATTTCGCCGGATTATTGCCGTGGTTTCATTCAATAATCATGTTTATTGTGCTTTTTAAAATAATTGTTCGTGAAATACCGTAAATTTTAAAAGTATTTTTCAATTTTAATTATTTGCTATGGAATTGAGAGAGAAAATGGAATGGAGATATAAAAAGGAGAGGAACGTGAGAGAAAATAAGTGATCAAATGATATAATTTAAATAATTAAAAGATAAAATAGAAAGTAAATATTCGTGTAATAGCATTTTAGAAAGTAATTATATATTACAATAAAAAATAAATTAGAATTATTTTTAGCTTGGGGGGAATCTTGATAAAAAAACTGAACCGGATGATGGTTAATTGAACACCAAGGTGGAAAAGTCTGGCCCACGTCAATCAAATCTTGCCTGCATTTGTAGTTACAAGTACGATGTTACGGCGCCGTTTCGACGCAGTTTATTTTATCTGCCTATTAAAATTTATTTTAGTGTCGGAAGGCTCAACCTCTCTACCTGCCCCTCCATGTAGTCTGAAGCACAGCATCGATAGATCCCGAAGAATTCAAATCTTCCCCCTGTAAATCTACATTTCACGTAGAGCAGGCAAACGAGCCGGTTCGAGCGAGTCGAGCTGGTTCGAGCGAGCCGAGCCCGGTCTCAGGCCGGCTCGTCTAGCCGACCGAGCTATTCGAGCCGAGCCTGTTCGAGCCGAGTCTGTCGAGCTTTTTCTCAAAATTTTTGGCTCGAGCGAGCTATCGAGCCTCGAGCCGAGCGAGCCCAACTCCCGAGCCTAATCAAGCCGAAAACGAGCCTTAAAAAAATCATTATAAATTGTCTAAAATTCGATATATTATGTTGCAACCGGAAGTTAAAAAAATGAGAAAATCTAAGTTTACTAGCTTAGCCTCACGTCACATTAATCGCTATGTTGTAACCCGAATCGTGGTTGGAAGTCCCCGACTCCCCGTTTCATGAAAAATCGACGAACGGGAGTGAATTAGGTTAACTAAATTTTTTAAAGACTAAGTCAAATACCTTGGGTCGACACATGTAGGTTGAGGTCGACACAAAACGAAATGATCTGTCTCTGAAAAATCTGGGGTCGACACAGACAGTTTACAAAGGTTACAACATAGATATTTGTGTCGACCTCTGATTTTCTAGAGACAGATCTTTTCAATTTGTGTCGACCTCAACCTACATGTGTCGACCTAAGGTATTTTCTAGGGTCGACACAGGTAGTTTACAATGGTTACAACATAGCGATTTGTGTCGACCTCTGATTTTCCAGAGACGGATCATTTCGATTTGTGTCGACCCCAACCTACATGTGTCGACTCAAGGTATTTGACTTAGTCGAAAAATATCAAAACAAGCCAACAATATTCATTATAATCTGTCAAAAAATTACATAGCAGTGTACCAAAATAATTATTTTGTGCATCAATATTTAATACATATGTAAACTTTTAAAAAAATGTACAAAAATTTCTAGTCGTCAAATTCTAAAATTTTGAATTCTTCCTCGAGTTCATCATCTCGTTGTTGCTCTCGCGCAATAGCGTCACTTCAATCCTTCATGCATATAAGTGCTTTCACGAGATCTGATGCAAGACTCCCTCGCCAATCCTTTGATGGGCGAAATGCAACTGTCATCGTACCGTTGCAAGCTGTCCACGTACGCTGCTTGAGAGAGAGGCCCGAGGGCGAGGGGTCCCTCCCCTCTTCGTCTCGGCTCTTTTGAATCTCTCTCTCCCTCGCTCCCTCGCTCCATCGCCATTGTTCTGACGGCGACAATCTGCAACGAGGTGAGAGCCAAGCGACGACGGAAGGCGAGGCAACGGACGACAACGACGAGATCCGGCAGCAACGGACGACGACGCGAACGACCGACTGGGCGACGAGATCCGGCGAGGAGACGACGCGAACGACAGCGACCACCGGCGATTCGAGCCTGGCTCGTGAGGCTCGCGAGCCTCATCCGTCGAGCTCGGCTTGGGCTCGACCTACAGGCTCGTCATTGTTCCGGTCCGAGCCTGGCTCTCGGCTGGCTCTAATTTCACGTCTTCAGCCTCATTTCCTTCGGCTTGTTTGCTTAATTTTAATAAATTTCTGTCTCAAATTGCGCATTTATAGCCCCTCGATCCCTATTTCCCTCCTTTTCATTTATACTACAGTGAAGATTCTCAACGTTGCGTAGCGCAATTCCTTTCTTCTGCCAGTCCAATTTTCGGCAGGTGCTTATTACACTGTTTATAGTTCGCAGGATTTTTTTCCAGGAATTTCGTCGGAGTCGTGCTTCTTTTGCGTACGATTGATTCATTTCAATCTGCTGTCACTTAGATAGTTTCGTGTTTTTTTTTTCGTGTAGTGCAGTTTTCGGGTTGAATGTGATACGGAATCAAATTTAAGGTTTTTGGATTTTCCAGTGAAATGCAATATGGATATATGGATTTCAATATTTCGACATCGGGGGATAGAGTTTGTAATATATCATCAATTTATATGATTCCTCAAAAAGGTTAAAACGCACTTAGTCTTATTATTGTTATTATTTTTTTGAATTAGCTTATGAGTAGGACCTGTTCACATTTTTTAATTTCTATAATCCAAATAAGAATCATCATGTCTGTCATTAGGCAGTTTAATTTTCATTTTTCCGTTTCGTTGTCGTCGGAAGTCAATTGTTATTTTTGAGGAGTAGTCCTCATGTATTTCATTCTGATTGGATTTGTGTGCTGATCAAACCGTGGAAGTTACAGCCTCTCTGGGCAATAGCATCACAAATTTTAATTTGTTTCTATGGTTGACTTGTTTCCATTGCCATAATCTTGTGTCATGTGTCACTGCTTCCATTAGGCTAATCAAGTTGTTAGTGGTTCATCTGGGGGTCAAATGTGGTATAAGAATTTTCCTTTTGTTGTACAATAGACTAGTTCTTAAATTTGAAGGTGCCTTAGAGCAGTTATTATTTTTTTTGAAGAAAGTAGGAGGGATAACCAGCCGATTATAGTTTTGTGATTTTTCTTCCTTCCATTATAACTGATTGTTGAATTATGATTTTGATTAAAAATGCGTTTGATCTCTCTATTTATTAATGTTTTTCAGGTTTCACACGAAACATGACTCTACAAAAGTTTTTACCTTCAACTGATGTGACTTTGCCAAATATGAGACATTTAAGTTTTCCTACTGAGACACGTAAGGAAACCAATGTTGGTAATGCTGAGCCTGCCCATAATGTCGAGCCTGATGTGGAAATTGACATTAGAGAAATTTATTTTCTCATTATGCATTTTCTTTCTTCTGGGCCATGCCAAAGAACTTATGGACAGCTTTGGAATGAATTTCTTGAGCATGAACTCTTACCCCGAAGATATCATGCTTGGTGTTCAAGAAATGGGGGTTACTGCAGGGATGAAAGTGATGATGGTCTGTCATTACCTTAAAGTTACGATAAATTGGTGGAAAGGTATTTTTCCATTTGCATAAGCTCCATAATTTTTAAACTTAATGCTGGAATAAGGTTTTCCGAATTTTTTTTACGACATTTTTGCATTGTAGTACTCATCTGATGATGGAAAAATTGAGTTCTAATTCTCCTACTTGATAATTTCCTCCGATTAATTTCTCTTATTTAGGTATACACACGTGAAAAAAGATCACTTAGTGAAGCTTTTGAAGCAGTTGGTACTATCTAAAACCTCTCCATTGCACGGCGCAGATGGTGGAAGTGCTCCAAATGCATATGATGTTCACTCTTTTGGGAACTGGTTTATTTTCACTTTTAAGTCGTAAGTCTGTTTGTCTACATAATTCCTTCTGCTTCTATTTTATTTTTTATGTTATCGGAATTAAAACATAGTGAAATCTAAAAAGTTGCCTGTGTAGAGGAGAGATCCTCGAAGGTAGAAGAAAGCAATTCTTTCCAAGTTTCTCAATTGAAAAAGAAGGACAAAAGACCTTAATAGTGTAAGATCATTATATATATAACACATAGATCTAAATCCTAAAATTTCTTCTTGACATAAATCCATAGAAATGCAAGGATTAGCTTTTGTTATGTTGGTTGTTTTGACNGCTCATGATTTCACTGCATGGGTGCCTGTGTATGCCTGGTAGAGGTATTTTCTCATTAAAGTGTGATATTTTATTAATTTTCAGCCAACAGAGATGAATTAATTAAGGAACCAACTCATCCCTCTTCTGCATATATGTGATATGGCCCCATATGAAAGCTGATCCGAGGATTAGGTTTGAGGGAGATTTCAGGTGGATTTTCCAGACATCATCATGCAACTTCTATTCGTGCAGCATGTTATGTCATTGCAAAGCCGTCAACCATGGTACATAAGATGCAAAATATCAAGAAACTACGGGGGCATCGTAATTCTGTCTATTGTGGTATTTTATTTTATTAAGTTCAAAGATTAGAAGTATAATTATTGATAGCATTCTATCTTGTCCTGAAATTTCTTACACGAAGAACTTCAGCGATAACTTGATTAGAATAACATGAGTTGCTTCTGCCTAACTATCTTTTACTAAATGACAACTTAATGTCTCCCGCTTCATTCTTATATGAGAAGTAAATACGTTTTGTTTTTCTCAATCTTCATTTTGTATTTGGAGTAATTAATTTTTGTTGTTTGGTTAACATTTTTCTATAAAGCATCAATGTTTGGCTTGAAGTTACTTGTGGATTACTATGATATTAGAGTCTAATCTTGAGGTATTTAATGTTGCTAAAAACTTTGGCAGCAATATTTGATAGATTGGGAAGGTATGTCGTCACTGGTTCAGATGATCATCTTGTAAAAATTTGGTCAATGGAAACTGCACACTGTTTGTCAAGCTGCCGTGGACATGAAGTGAGTTTTGATGTGTTTGAGAACGAATTAAATATATTGTCTCCCTTAATGGGATGAATTTATCTGTTAGTTAATTACAATAAATTTATGATTTGAAGGGTCATATTACTGACTTAGCTGTCAGTTCCAACAATGCTGTGGTTGCATCCTCTTCGAATGATTTTATCATTCGTGTTGTAAGCCCTTGATTAGAATTTTTTATTTTTGGGTACGTTATTTGATACTGGATATTTACTTGCTTTCTTAATGGTTTTCAAACAGTGGCGTCTTCCTGATGGGCTGCCAATTTCATTTTTGCGAGGACATTTGGGTGCTGTTACAGCTATTGCATTTAGTCCAAGGCCTGGATACCAGCTTCTATCGTAAGAATGAATTATATCATTAACATTTTTCTTGTTACAATCTTATTTATTGTTAATTACTTGCTTCCCTAGAGGCATTTCAACTCCTCCATACTCTGCGAAGAACGCAAATTTGTTAAAAGAATTAAAGCGATTATCAGAGTGGTTTAATAGGACACTGTCTTCATCATAGCAATTAGCATCTGCCTGCCACAACCGACAGCATATTGCAGAGCTTAAAACACTTGTTCCTCTGTAGATAAAAGTTTAACTGAAAGCTTGTTATCCCTTCCACTGGATCCGGGTTTGAGTTCTGATTCATGATTGGAGATTGTTTCTTAGGAGAATTAGAGATCTGATATATAACACTTTTAACAGATTATGTGTAGAACGTTCATTAATTAGTAACAAAGGAAACCACCATTTTGAACCTTTAGCCTTCTGCCTTTTAACTCGCCAACTCTGGACATTTCTCCTCAGCATTGGTCTTTTGAACTGACTTGCACAAAACGAATAAGATCTTCCCAAGTACAAAANGAAAGCTTGTTATCCCTTCCACTGGATCCGGGTTTGAGTTCTGATTCATGATTGGAGATTGTTTCTTAGGAGAATTAGAGATCTGATATATAACACTTTTAACAGATTATGTGTAGAACGTTCATTAATTAGTAACAAAGGAAACCACCATTTTGAACCTTTAGCCTTCTGCCTTTTAACTCGCCAACTATGGACATTTCTCCCCAGCATTGGTCTTTTGAACTCACTTGCACAAAACGAATAAGATCTTGCCAAGTACAAAACTTCCCAGCGAGGCATAAGATCTTCTCCCGGAGGATCATTTTTTTGAGTTCTTGAGTAGATTTATTACAAATTATACACACAACTTAGTTGTATTTCTTCCCTCAACTATACTGCTGCTACTCCCAGACTGATTAGTCTTTGGATCAAACTCAGTCAATGGTCTTGATTTTGGGTTTATCAGATTATCTAAACAGATTGGAGTTCATTCATCTTGTTTACTCTAAGCAGTCAAGTCGATTACCAAACTTTAAGCAAACTGATCAGTTATCTTTGATGTGCATCAATGAGTTGGTCAGGGTTGGGTGGTTCAGAGGCAAATTGGAACTGGGCGAGATCATTTGAGCTGAAATAGAATGAGTATTTGATTTGGCAGTCATTTAAAACCACGAATTTAGGGAGTATACACAACTCTCGATACACTCGCATTATACTGGGCACGTCTGGGATTGCAGTATCGTATTGCACCCAGATGCCCCAATTCAAGGTCAAACTCAAGTATGGGGAAAATGCAAAACTTTAAACTTTCTATGGAAACAAGCATCGAAAACCAAGATTCACTACAGACAACTAAAACAGAAAAATGTAGACTGCAACTGAACATCATTTGGTTGTCGAAGTAGCAGATGTTTCACATAAGAGAGCAAGATTAAACTTTCTAACGAAACAAGAAAAGGGTGGCCTAGAATGTGCCAGTAAGCAGATTAGCTACGGTGGAAATTGCAGCGCCGGTGATTGCACACTGCGCAATCTGTTCATGAGAAGAATCCTCCGATGTCAGAGCCAATGCCGCGCCTGTTATTGCTCCGGCCAATGCACTGTTTTTCTGGATCGGACAATGAATTTACAGCACCAGTCTCTGTTTCAATATCTACCAAAAGATTCTAAACAAATTCTTACCCAATCATGACCTCCGCGAGCTTCCTTCAGGCCGTAGGCGAGCCCTGAGTACAATCCAGCAGCCAGTCCTGCAGATCATTACCCGCGAATGCATCTTGATTTTGAAAAGCTTTTAAGATTAATGTTGACATGTAATCTAACAACCCATGTTTCAGATTTATAAGAGAGATACAAGATCATGGATTAGTCAACCCTTTCTTGTTTTTCCCCTAAAATGTGATTTCAATGAAGTACTGGCGATAAACTGACATAACAATAGGAAAGAAAAGCAGGATCCAAGGAGTACTAACCCCACTGCAAAGATTCTTTTCCTGTGTTTGAAACCTGAAAGAAAGTTCAGCGAGGGAAGGAAATTATATGAGAGAGAAAGGCAGATCAGTCAATTCCTCTGGAAATCAATTAAAAACTCACCATGGCTTCAAGAGATTTTCGATTAGTTTCTCCTGCAAACAATAACGAAAAAAATTTGCATTCAACTTCATGTTAATGCGTTTCCTCGTTGCGAAATCAAGAGATTGAATTACCTCTAAGACCGGGGAATCGATTGCGCTTCTTCCCGTCGGCGATTTCAGATGTCACTCCGCCATTAGAATCCAATCCTGCACCAAATAGAACAAAATCAAGCACTCTACCATTCGACATCGAAGGATTACGAAGAGATGAAAAAAGGAACACAATCGGCAACAGTTCACACCGCTCGTACCTTCCACGGCAGTAAAATAAGCCTCGCGCGATACAGCCTGGATTGCACCGATCTGGAAAAGGAGCGATCATCAATTTCACTTAAACGAGAGCGAAGAATGAAGAGAGACAAAAAGGTAACCCCAGCGGCCTTGACGAAGCTCTCAGCAATGCGGTTGAGGAGGGGATGGCCGAGGTCGAAGAAGCCGCCCTTGTCAAAGCTACGAAGCTCATCGAGCAAGGACCGAGACTCCATGTTACTTCCGCTCATCTTCGTTTCACAACTCAAGCTTTTCCGTCGGAGCAATCGGCCATGGCGGAAGGAGGTAGAAGTAGAAGATGAAAGAGCACGTGTCGATAGAAGAGCACGTGTCTGTTTTCAGTAACAAAAAGAGCGGGATCAGTGGCAACTACTCAGGATCTCATCCTGCCACCTTTCTTCTTTTTTCCTTTTTATTTTTAATTTAATTTTTCTTCTTACCAAGCTAATAGCTTATTATTAATACCATAATTTACAAGTTATTAGTTATTTATCATTAGAAGTAAACTTTGATTTTTTAGTAATAATTTTTTACAATATTCATCACTAAAAAAATAATTTTCTTTGGAAAAATACTAAATTGTCTTCTTAACATATTTTCTTATTATATATTCTGACGTATTGAGTTGTGAATGTGAATAATTATTATAATTAGATCAATTACAGTCTGACGGGTCAACGCGTACACTAAGAAAATAAAATAACAAGGTAAATATAAAATTACTCTTATCTGTGAGTGTTCTTGTTGCCATTTCCTGAATGAACGATTAGTGTTCGATTCCCTTTGTTTGAATCCGAGGAATCTCTGTTCATATTACCCTCATTTGTCTCTTTGTATCTGCTTTCTCGTCATCTTTGTAGCGACGGCCTTCTTAGTCCTGGACCGGTGTTTCCTGCGACGCAAATGGCAACATTACAGCTTTAGTTCTACACCGGCGAGGTTTGGCTGGGGAATTGGAGTTTCAGATGTTGCTTGATCTGAAAACGCTGAAGATTCTGAGTCTTCCTGGCAATGAATTCACCGGGCGTCATGTTCTTGCTTTTGGGACCATTCGTCTATGGAGCATTTAGATCTCTTAGGAACTACAAAATGGTCATAGCATTTCGGCAATGATCTTGGAAGGATCATAGTTTGTTCCTCATCTTCAACTGCCAATCCAATGCTATTCAGGTCTTATATTATTCGATGAAAATAGTCTATATGTTTTCTCATCGTAACATATTCCTCCATCTCCATGTTACACAACTTTTTCATCAAATATAATTCGTTTGCAAGAGAACGTTTCATATATAACAATTCTAACTTTTGTCGTACCTTCAACGATTGCGTAGTACTTCATCACCGAGACAAAGTAGAATAGCACTGTGTGCTTTTGCCTCAGTTTCTTCTGCTTTGTTTGCATCAATTTCTTTGATTTTTGAGATTGTAGTGGGCATCAATAGCCTGGGCTACGCCTTGAACTAGATAGTGTCTGCATCTTTATTCTCTATAATCTGAAATCACCATTTCTCGTGGATATAGTTTTGAATTTCGCCATTTCATTATTCAGAGAAACTAGTTACTGATTACTTTTGTCAAACGAAAAATGCGCCAGCAGAAACGATTATAGACCTCACTTACTTCCCCTTTCTTTCTAGCAGAGAACAGCCGCAAGAAACCCAATAGTTCCTGAATCCTGAAACAACACTAAAGATAAGTTTTCTTTTCTCTTCTCTCTTAGACCATTGCTCTCTGACAGAAGTTTTAGCTCACTCTCTATCACAACTCACACACCCAGATTTCGACATTGTTATCTATTTAAACACGAGATGGACGGCTATAGAAACTGTAAAACAAACTGTGTACTTGCTAGAAATAATTGATTCTGAAATTGGATCACCAGCTTACAATGTGAATTTCTTTTTTGTTTCCATGTCTTAAGCATCAAGTGCAGAAAGGCAGAGTTCATGGTTTTGGGGATTCCTCTTTGTAGCCATGGTCAATACAGCTCGAGCTCAAGCAAGCTTCTTGAAAACTTGCTCTAGCAGCAGCCACAGGACTCGAGGCTGAGGCCTATTAGTGGCAGCCGTGCTACGTAATGCATGGAGAGATTCTCCGGCCCCGTGACTCTTTTCAAGCTGCACAGCTTTCAGCCACGCGCTCTTCTTGGTCAAGACGACAGAAAGGGGCATGCGCATAAGTTGCTCTGGCTGTCCCAATGGAATACCTCTTCTTACACCCTCAGCGTCCACAACCCGTGTCCTCTTCCTGTCTTCTTCCGCTACCCGGATCCTATTGTGTTGTAAATTATTGCTTGGCAGAGAACGGATTCATCATAATTGACCGGGTTAATTAAGATTTAACCCTCGGAAAATTGTTTAATTACCATTTTCCCTGAAAGATGATCTATGGTTAGTTGCAATTTAAAATGTTACTGTCCAACTCTTGATAAGTGCAATTTACCCCATGAAAATTGGTTAATTACTTTGTGACTGATGATCATTGGTGAATTACATTTTGACCCTGGATTCTTGAAACCAAACTTTGCCCCCTGGAAATGTATTGCTTAGTCTTAACCCCTAAACTTTGGTTAGTTACAATTGACCCCTAAACTCTTGAAAACTACATTTTACTCCCTAAAAATGTGTAAATAGTATTTTACCACTTATCTTCAGTTGAATACAATTCACCCCAGAACTTTTTGAAACTACACTTTAGTCCCTAAACTTTATTTAATCCCTATTTAACCCCTTAACTTCAGGAAACTTCCGATTGCTCCCTTAACTTTTGTTAATCATAATTTGACCCCTTAATTTGTGTAAACTATCGTTACACCCTATAAAATAAGCTAATTGTATTTTGACCACTTATCTTTAGTT
>QAOC01007692.1:0-19505 GCA_003255005.1 Begonia fuchsioides | reverse complement strand
TATCGAGGAAGTTATAGTTGTTTGAAGTTGGGATAAAAAAGTTATGACTTTATGCAATAAAATAAGGCATGTTACCTGATTTCTGATCCTTGAATGATCTATATGTTTAGGTCATCAATTGGATTGATTCAAGATAGCTGCTAAGGTAAGTTAGTATTAAGATTGTTTGGCCCTTAAGTGGGACTGCATTGCAAAGATTAGTATGTATGTTTAATGTGTGTTGTTTGCTTATTTTCATATTAAGTTTGATGTGATTTAAGTAATGTTTCATAGTCACATAGTCATGCATCATAGCTTTACAAAATGTCAACGAAATGATTTCACGCATTGTTTTACAACGTAGTTGGAGGTAAACAAGATATAATTGGTGGTATGGGACGCTAATTATGTTTTGTCTCTGACGAATTAAGAACTTGAATATTAGAACAGTAAAGTAAATGATTATTACACACTCCAAGCAGTAATGTAACTGGGCCCAGTAGAAGTTGAAGTAGGTGGAGGGCAGTGTTCTTGAGATCCTGTAATATTTCCAAAGATAAAGAAGATATGAAACATAAGAAACGTGAATGAAATTGTGCATTGTTTTATCAATAGCATAGCATACTCATGCGTTGCATTTTATAGTCATGCTACTTACTTAGCTTTGGGCTCATAGTTTAGGCTTTGCAATGTAGGGAATGTAATGGAAGAATGGGTGCAAATGACTGATCAAGGAGTTAGAGCCGAGGAGTGTCCAAATGATACAGTTATTGAGTGATGACCGACGGGGAGTGACGCATGACACACACATTCATAATGTAAAATGTTTTGAATGTTTTGAAGATGTAATTAATATGTATATACTTATTTTGGAGTGATGGATTAGAAAGGTTTTGAAAATGAATGTATCTTACATTGAAGTAATTTTCTTCCGCTGCAGTTTTAAATTATTAAATGCTTATGTACTTTACGAAAAGGGTGGAATTCAAATTGTTATTTACGAAGAAATGTATGTTTTTAAATTTGACAGTTTTCCTTTTTACTATTTCATAAACTACTAGCCCCAAGACCAACCTTTTGGATTTGAGGACAAATCATCAAACACCTGGAGAGGATGATGTGTCTGAAGGTGCGATTACAAACTTGTTCATTATGCAGCAAAGTATATGGAGCATAATATGGAGATGAACCCTTCAATTATGGACATGGAGCTTCCTAAGCATGTACTACATTGGGACTTAGCTAAAGAAGTTACTTGAATAAGCCACTCTTGAAGAAGCAACCCCAGAAGTTGAATAATATAGATATGTCTTTAATAAGCATGTTATATTAATATTATGTAATGTTTCATTTGCTGGAGTCATAATAAGATTGCAATATTTCCAAAAGATATCACTTTGGTGACTTTTGAAACATTGTAACCTTGTAAGAGTTGTATCTTTGTCCTTGTAAGAGTTGTATCTTTGAAGAGTTATCTCTCTTCGAAGGTTGTGTCTTTTTATATCAATTTACAGAGTTGTAACTTTGAAGAGTTGTGTCTCTTCAAATGTTGTCTTTCTCTTATATAAATTTACAGAGTTGTAACTTTGAAGAGTTGTGTCTCTTCAAAGGTTGTGTCTTTCTTTTATATCTATTTACAAAGTTGTAACTTTGAAGAGTTATCTCTCTTCAAAGGTTGTATCTTTCCTTTAGAGTCAAAAATTAATGTCTTTAGGAGTCTTTATATAGAAGGCATTGCAATCTGTAGTAGAGATTGAGTGATTGTTGTTGATTGTGATTTTCACAGATTATTCAATCAGTCAAGTGCATCAACCGTTGATTGTTTATTCCGATCGGTGAGTCATATCCAAGGGTATTCATCATTTGTGTTCTTGCAGCAAATCTTGGTGAGTCATATCCAATAATTTTTATTTCATTTCATATTTTCATCTTCATCTACATTTTATTCATCATTTCCATCCTTAATTTTGTGCGCAAAGTAACACAAATCACTCAGTCAACAAGTACGAGTGATATTTCAATTTTTCCGTGCACATTCTTTGGCTTTCACGAAGTCAAGGCGTGTCATTTGGTATCAGAGCCCCGTTGTATCCTTGTATCAGAGTTACAATGATGACGAGAAGTGCAGCCACAAATCAAAACAAGGAAGCAAGTTTCTCAATAACAAGTGCACAAGTTCCATTGCTGCTGATCCCTCAAGATAGTGAACCTTCTTTCCAAGAGCTGATTGATGAATTGAATCAAAAGTTCATCACACTTCATCAGCTTCTCTTGGAGGATAGGCTTGTTAATGCTGAAGCAACCGTAACTTCATCGTTAAAAAGAAATTCTCCAGCACCACCAAGGAGAGGCCGTGGGGGTCTAAAGGGCCGAGGTGGACATTATGGTAATCTTTCCCTCGAAACTGATTGGGATTATGACTCAGAGGGTAATTGTCATGAGTTTGGCCTACCTAGGCACAACTATAACAATGAATTACGGAATGTCAAGGTGAAAATAAAACTAGAGAGAGAGAGATAGAGATCGGATTCTCTCTCTACACCTTGAACTCGAGTTTGTGCCTTGCTCTATGGGCTTTGACCTATACCCAACTTGTACCTAACTTGTACCTAGTTCAGCATCCTCCTTTGCCTCGGCCTTGTACTTCCCTCCATGGCGTTCCAAGCTTGTAGCCAACTCAATCTCGGCCTCCATTTCCAAAGGTTCCGAACTAGCTTCCCATATGAGGAGATGTTTGGGTTGCTCCAATTCATTCGGGGTAGGTTCCTCCATAATTATTCCGTGCTTATAATTTCCTACAAAAAGAGCAAATTGGTTAGAAAACTCCTTAGCTCGGGCTCGGGTGATGGCTCCTTGAGGCATGGCTCTATGCAAGGCATCCCGTGGCATGTCATCCTCCATGGGTATTGGAGGATTTGTCCTCAAATCTAAAGGTGAATCTTCCTCCTTTTGTTCCTCTACTTCATCCCTGATTAACCAGCTCGGTTTGCCCATCGGTTTGGGGATGAAAAGAGGTGCTAAAGAGGAGCTTAGTTCCCACCCTCTTCCATATGGTCTTCCAAAAAGCACTAAAAAATTTTGTGTCCCGATCCGAGACGATGGACCTCGGAACACCATGCAAACACACCACCTCTTTGAAGAACAACTCAGCCACATGACTAGCTTCATCGGTCTTGGAACAAGCTAGGAAATGAGCCATCTTGGAGAACCGGACAACCACCACCATAATGGAGTCTTTTGCCCTACAAGTCCGAGGAAGACCGAGGACAAAGCCCATACTCAATTCCACCCAAGGATGGCTAGGAATGGGTAGGGGCATATAAAGTCCTTGAGGAAGCACCCTACTCTTGGCCTTTTTACAAATGATGCATTTCTCAACTATCTCATGCACATCCCAAAATAAGTGTCGCCAAAAGAAGTGTTCTTTTAGGGCCTCCAAAGTCTTCTTCTCCCCAAAATGACTAGCCAAGCTGCCCCAATGTGCTTCCTTGATTAGGGACTCTTGGACTCGCTTAAAGCTTCATTCCTTTGAGCAAAAAGTCATCCATGAGGTGATAGCCACAATCCTACTTCTTTAAGCTCAAATCATACCAATGGCCAAAATCTTGGTCACCCTTATAAGCTTCCTTGATCAAATCAAAACAAAAGAAGTTAGTAGAAAGCTTGATTAGGGGCATTAGATAGCCCAAAAGGCATGGGCTATAAACCAAGATATCATCAAAGTAAACCACTATAAACTTTCCCAAGAAATCTTTATGCACTAAATGCATAAGTCTCATAAACTTGCTAGGGGCATTAGATAGCCCAAAAGGCATTACTAACCATTCAAAGAGACCATACTTGGTCTTGAAAGCCATCTTCCATTCATCTCCCTCCTTTATTCGGATTTGATGATAGCCCCTCTTCAAGTCAACCTTGGAGAAACAAGATGCCCCACTAAGCTCATCCAACATGCCTTTGAGTCTAGCAATCGGAAACCTATACTAGATTGTAATTTGATTGATGGCTCGACTATCAACACACATCCAGAAGCTACAACCTTTCTTTGGGACTAATAGGGCGGGCACGACAAAAGGGCTCAAGGATTCCCAAACGTCGCCCTTGTCTAGGAGTTCTTGCACTTGTCTTTGAAGCTCCTTGGCCTCCTTGGGGTTCAACCTATAAGATGGCCGATTAGGAAGCACCACATCCGGTTGCAGATCAATTTGGTGCTCAATACCTCTAAGAGGTGGCAACCCTTGTGGCAACTCCTCAAGAAAAATGCTTTGGAACTCCTCTAGAAGTACTCGGACCTCCTTAGGAACCTCTCCAATCTCCGTCATCCTTTCCCGGAACATCAACATCACAATCGGCCCTCTTTCCAAAATAGATTTCAAAAACTTTTTGTTAGACATGAAAAGTTAGATTTAGTCATTCCTTCCTTCCTTGCGGTCTCATCCTTAGCAACTTGATCCTGGCCAAGAGGAGCTTGCTTGATTGCTCTCCCTTTGAACTTGAAAGAATGGTTGGTATAGCCATCATGAAGGACTCTCCGATCATATTGCCATGGCCTTCCCAACAAAATGTAGCTTGCACTCATCGACACCACATCACAAAGCACTTTATTCTTGTATCTATCGATTGAAAACTCCAAATTAACTTGCTTGATCACCTTGAGTTATTCCTTGTCATTCAACCATCTCATCTTGTTTGTACGGGCTCGGCAAAAACCTCTTTCTCATGAAGAATTTTATGGCCCTCCAAGTAGGAATATCATCCTCACTATCACGCCTCCTTTGGGCCTTCAAACTATCTCACCATAGACTAGCATAAACGGTAAACTCCAAAGAAACCAATTGTAATTTCAACCGCTCCGAGTAGTTGTAACATTCAAACACTTTATCTACTTTCTCAACCCAATCAAGAAACGCATCACCATTGCAAGATCAATTAAAGGGTGGAATGGTTAGCTTGATATTCTTAATCTCATGTTCACGGTTGGGTGGGTCATTATAATCAAACTCTTCATCGAAGTCCTTGGTTTCTTGATGTCGAGGCCTCCTCATCCCATTCCCGGTTCTTCTCCTTGGAGCGGGGATTGGAGGGGGCCTCATTGGAAGAAAGGCTACGTCCAACCTTTGGAACGCCATCTCAAACTTCTTGTGAATCTCATCTATCTGTCCTTGTATGCTAATCTCATCTAAGGCCTAAGCTCTATGCCATAAGCCAGATATCCAATGTCGTAAGCCGATTGCTCAATGCACTAAGCCATAAGCCCTAAGCACTATACCCAAAGCCCTAGGCCCTAAACCTTATGATTCAATACCAAATCCCTAATTCTAAAACCCTAAGGCCTATTCCCTATGGTGTAATACCTAAGCCCAAAGCCCTACCCATAAAGCCTTATGCCCTAAGCCTTAAGACATAAGCCCAATGCACAAAACCCTAAGCCTTATGCCCTAAGCTCTAATTCTCAAGCCCAATGAACAAAACCCTAAGCCCTTATGCATTAAGCCTAAACCCTATGTCTTAAGCCCTTAGCCCTAAGCCCTAAGCTCTAAGTACAAAGCCATAAGTCCTAAACCCTATGATCAAAGCTCTGTGCCTTAAGTCGTAAGATCTAAGCATAAATCCCTTAGCCCAAAGCCCAAAGATCTAAGTCCTAAGCCTAAAGCCCAACGCTAAAAAGCCTTGCTCCATGGACCCAAACAACTCTGCACCTAAGCCTTAAGTTAAACCCAAAGGCCTACTCCTTAAGCCTTAAGTCGTAAGCCATAAGCCCTAATTCCTAAGCTCTAGTCCTAATCCCAAAAAAAGCCCAAAGCCCTAATCCTTAACCTACAACCAAAGTCTAAAGATCAAAGTCATAAGCCCTAACCTTAATCCCTAAGCCCAAACACATATGTCTTGAGCCTTAAGCCAAGGCCAAAGCACTAAGCCATAAGCTCTAAGCCTAAAAAACTTGCCCCTTAGTGCCAAGCCCTAAACTCTAATTCAAAGCCTTAAGTCCTAAGTCCTAAACCCTAAGCCTAGCCTAAAGCCGAAACCCAAAAGCCCAAAGCCCAAAGCTGAAACCTCTTTGCCCTGAGCCTTAAGCCCTAACCATAAGTACTAAGTATTATGCTCTAAGAACTTAGCCAAAAGCACTTAGCCTTAAGCTCTAAGCCATAAGCCCTATGTCGTAATCCTAATGTCTTAACATCTAAGCCCTAAGCCCTAAGCGCTAACCCCTTGAGCCTTAAGCTACAAGACTTAAGATCTAAGTCCTAAGCCCAAAGCTTAGAGCCGAAAGCTAAAAACCCTTATCCTTATGACATAAGCCCAAAGAACTATGCCCTAAACTTTAAGCCAAAGCCCAAAGCCCTTATCCTTAAGCATTAAGCCCTAAGCCCGAAAGCTTCTTCCCTAAGCCCTAAGCCCTAAGCCCTAAGCCAAAAGCCCGAAGCCTGAAACCCTAAGCCTTAAGCCCTAAGCCCTAAGCCCGAAGCCTGAAGCCCAAAGCCCAAAGCCCAAAGCCAAAGTCCATAAGCCCTAAGCCTTAAACTATAAATCCATAGACCTATGCCTTAAGTGTTAAACCAAAAGCCCAAAGCCATAATGCTTAAGTCCTAAGCCTAGCCCTATGCCCTAAGCCCAAAGCCTTAAGTCTTGAACCTAAATCCTAAAGGTCTAAGCCTATTGTCCGAAAGCTAAAGGTCTAGTCCAAAGCATTACGACATAAGCCCATAGAACCATGCCTGAATACTTAAACCAAAAACCCAAAGCCCAAATTCCTATGCTCTAATCTTGAATCCCTAAGCCCAAATTTAAAGACATAGTCCTAAACCTAAATCCCAAAGCCTTAAACCCTAAGGTCAAAGAGCTTTTCCCTAAGCCTTGAGCCCAACCTATGCCTTAAGCCCTAAGCCCAAAGCACTAAGCCCCTAGCCAAAAAGCACTAATCCCAAAGACCTAAGCCCTAAGCCTTAAGTTCTAAGCTATAATGCCAAATCCCTAAGTCTGAAGCCCTATGCCCTAAAGCACTTAGCCTTTTTTTTCTAGATTTATTTTATGCCTTTTAAAATTTGCAAAAACCATTATGTGGTTTTGGCATGGGTTTGGTGTGGGTTTCCATGGGTTTGGAGTGGGTTTTATCTTTTGCATGGGTTTTTACTTTTGGGAATGCTTGGATGGCAGCCGGTGGAAGGGGGAACCAAATTCGGGGACCACTCCTCCTTGGTCTCCCCCAAATCGGGTATATGTTGGGTGGTCCTTTCCACCTTTCTTCTTGTGCCACACCAAATCGGGTAAAGCCTTGGAAGCCATCCGATTAAGGTGCCCTCTCTCTCATGTAAAGGAGATTAAAACTCTCGCATCACCGACCATTTGTACTCAGTTTATTTTGAATCTAAAAGAGTGCTTTGCATCTCCTTCATTGGCTGGTTTACAACCTCCAAGACTCGACTCTCCGGTGAGTAATATCCGGCGACCCGAGAGCATTCCTTCAAGGTTTTTGCTTCCCTTCCAAGCTTGGGTAAGCTAATCCGTGCTACACGTCTTCAACCACTCTCTCGTGGTCTTAGGGTAAATGTGTAATTGACATTGGCACCTGATATTCCCCTCTGCATAACTCCCAATTCCGCAAAGCTTTTACCCTCATTTTTGGAGGATAAGCTCTTTTCTCATTCCCAAACAATCCCTACAAATCTCGGTTGCAAAACCCCGTATGCAACCCGAGAACTACCTTCCTTAATATCACCCGTTTTCGGCTTGTTTCTTTACTTCTTTCTCACCCAAAGCCCATTTTGTTCCCCTTTCCATTCTTGAAGCTTGTCACCTAAGCCCCATGACCTAAGTCCTAAGGCCTAAGCACTAAGCCCTAAACTCTAATACCTAAAACCTAAGTTCTAAGTCCTAAAACTTAAGCTCTAAGCCTTAAGCCCTAAACCCTAAGTCGTAAACTATATCTACTAACCCCTAAGCCCTAACCCTAACCCCTAAGCCCTAAGCCCTAAGATGTAAGTCTGAAGCCCAAAGCTAAAAGACCTAACACTTAATCACAAATATCTAAGACCTAAGCCCTAAGCCTAAAGCCTTATATTCTAAGCCCTAAGCCCCAAGCACTAATCTTAAAGTCTTAATCACAAAGCCCAAAGCTAAAAGCCATAAGCCCATAGACCTATGTCTTATGCCTTAAACCAAAAGCCAAAGCACCAATACTTAAGCTATAAGCCATAAGCCCAATACCTGAAGCCCTAAGCACAAAGCCCCAACCTTATTTCCAAAGCCCAATACCTGAAGCCCTAAGCACAAAGCCCCAACCTTATTTCCAAAGCCCAATGCCCTAAGCCCTGAGCCCTATGGCTGCAGACCTAAGTCTTGAACCCTAATCCTAAAGCACTAAGTCCAAAGCCCCAAACCTAAAAGCCTAAGCCCTAAGTGTGATGACATAAGCCGAGAACTATTCCTTAAGCATTAAACCAGAAGTCAAATGCCCTAATCCTTAAGCCTAAAGACCAAATCCCTAAGCCCTAAGCCTAAAGCCCTAAGTCGTAAGTTTAAAAATGTAATTCCCAATCACAAAGGCCAAAGCCCCAAACCATAAGTTCAAAGACCTTTGCCCTAAACCTTAAGCCCCAAGACCTAAGCCCTAAGACCTAAGCCCTAAGACCTAGGCACTAAGCCCTAAACTCTAATCCCAAAGCCTTAAGTTTTAAGTCCGAAAGCCTAAGCCCTAAGCCCTAATCCCTAAGCCCTAAGATCTAAATCGTAAGCCCTAAGCCTTAAGCTCTATGCCCTAAGTCTTAAGCTCTAAGCCCTAAGTCGTAACTCTATCACCTAATCCCTAAGCCCTTACCCTTAAGCTTTAAGCCCAAAGTTGTAAACCTTGTCTACTAACGCCTAAGCCCTAAGCTCTAAGCCCTTAGCCCTAAGCCATAAGATGTAAGTCTTAAGCCCAAAGCCCAAAGCCCAAAGCAAGCAGCCTAAGCCTTAGGTAGAAATCCCAAAGACCAAAGCCCTAATCCTTAAGCCTTAAGCCTAAAGCCCTAAAAGTCCTAATCGCAAAGCCTAAAGCCTTAAGCCAATGGCCTAAGCCCCAAGTCCTAGCCCTAAGCTTAAAGTTCCAAACTAAAAGCCCTAATGACACGAAATTGAATGGGAGGAAGGAAAACTGGGAAAACCGATTAGGGTTTGACGAAAATCTGCAAAAAAAAAAATAGAATTAGGGTTTGGGAAGGAACAACGATGAAATGGATTTAGGGCTGCAATTTGTAATGCACTTTTAGAAACGGGTTGAGTGAATCACCTCAAAAAGTCAAGGCAATCCCTTCAGCCAATTGTGATATATCGAATCAAACAGTAGCTAGGGTTTGACTAGGCAGCTCTGAAAAATCCGGGATTTGGAGGAGGGAGAAATTGAATTCAAAAATTTTGTTAGGGGACGAATCTGGGGCTGATTTTTGGAGGGGTGACATAAGGGTAAAATATGATGATATCCTCCAAAATTGGAAGAGGAATGATCGTGGGAACAGGAAGATGTGCTAAACCAAACTCGGATGGTCAAGGTAGAATTTTAGGGTTTCACCGAATAGAGAATTCCAAATCGGGGATGATTTGAATGACTCTTCTCAATGAATGGGGGCGTATTTTTGGACGAGGTTGAGGATGAATCTGGAAAGATGGATAAGGAAGAGATCTCTCAAAAATTGAGAGAATTCCTTTGGGGAAAATGAGTGGTTTGGTCGGTACCCAAAAAACACACCGGAAATCAAGCCGGGGTGCCGTGATTTAGGAGAAATGGTTCTCAAAATGAGAATGGGATGGATGAAGGAGCTAGGATCCACAATCTCACCCTAAGACCATGAAATGGCTGGAGAAAAGTTGTAAGGATTAATCGTTCGCTCGGAAAACGATCAACTCCGGGGGGTTTGTCTCTCAGCGGCCGGAAAACAAGTTTTAGAGACCGAGTCTTTGAAGCGGCAAACTTCAAAGGGGAGAGATCAAATTTGAAAATGTAAATCTTTAATCGATCAAATCTTCCAATTACACTTGCATGGAGACGATTAAATAGAAAATTAAACTAAAACATGCTTATCATCGGACGGCCTAGATCATCTCCAAGAACACCAATCCATGGCTTGAATGATGGACCAATGAGGAGCCTTCATGGGACGCTCTTCCTACGCTCCTCCTCCAGCTCATTTGGCTCCAAGGAAATGTCCTAAATATCCTTCCAAATGATAATTAGCTAACTCTAGAAATCTCATGCGAATCCATGCAACCGACGTAAAAGAAAAACCCTAGTTCGGGAAAACGAAAATCGAATGCAAAAACATAAAGGAAACAACTTTTATTCTTCAATTCTCCCAAAGGCTTTAGGAGTGCTATTCTTCTTGAGTGGGATTGGATAGGAATTCCCCATGTTTTTCCAAGGCATTCGGAAGTGGATTAGGCGTGAAACTGATTGTGGATTGCTCTTCTTGGGCTCTCTGTGATTGCATTGTTTGACTAAGCAAACTGTGTCCAATTTAAACGTTCTACCACTTTCTCAAAACCTTGAAGGATTGGCTACATTTCTTATGAAAACGTTGTCTTCATTAGAGGGCGGGCCGAGTGTCCAATTGGCGGAGCAAGCTTTGGAGGTCTAGTTGTGCCGGATCAAATTGTGGTCCCCATGCTTTGTTGCTTGGGCCACTAGCATGGGGGCTTCGACTCATTCTTCGATCCGACCTCCATGCTTTGACTTCAAAGCAAAGAATTTGAGCTGAACAAGGTTGAATTCTTCAATGATATATGGAGCTACAAAATTAAAAACACATTTGATAAACATTCATGGGAAGAGAATTTTTGGGCCCTCCATATCATGTTACCCTAGCCCTAAGCTCTTAACTTCTAACTGTTAGGGCAAAGCAAAAATCCCAAAGCGCAAAGCACTAAGCTGTAAGCTCTAGCTCAAAGCCCAAAGTCCAAAGCAAAAAGTACAAAGCCCAAAGCTTTAAGTCCTAAGCCGTAATCCCTAAGCCCTAAGCACAAAGCTCCTATCCCTTAGCCAAAACCTTATATCCCTAAGCTTTAAGCCCTAGGCCAAAATCCCAAAGCCCAAAGCTGTATGATCTAATCCCTAAGCCCTAATCCTAAATCACTAAGCCCTAAGGCCAAAGCAGTAAGCCCTATTCCCTAATGCCTAATCTCTAAGCCTTAAGCATTAACTCGAAAACAATAAGCCCTAAGCCCTATGCCTAAACCCTTAATCCCTAAGCTCTAAGCCAATAGACCAAATCCAAAAGCCCAAAGTAATATGCCATATCCCTAAGGCCCTAATCCATAATCTCCAATCCCTAATCCTTAAACCCTTAGCACAAAGCACTAAGGCCTAAGCCTAAATCCCAAGTCCTAAGCTGATATGATTCAAGTGTGGAATGGGGAACAAAATGGATATCGGGTGAAGAATAAAACAAGAAAAGGGGCCATAAATAGGTATTAATGGGAAAAGTGGTTCTCAGGTTACCTAAGAAGTTTACAAATGAGATTCAATGGGGTTGTTAGGAATGAGAGAGGAGCTTCACCTCCAAACATGAAGGTAAAAGCTTGGGGGAATCGTGAGATATGCAGACGGGAATATAGGATGCCAAAAAGGGGATGATCGGAAAAAGAAATGGGGTTGATTGGAAAATGGGAAGTAACCGGAGATGGAGAAGAGCTAATATGGAATACACGCTTACCCTAAGACCACGGGGAAGTCGTTGAAGTCGTGAAGCATGGCCTAGCTCACCCTAGCTTGGAAGGTGACACGCTCCAAGATGCGGAGGTGTCGGGAAGAGAGAGGATGGCAACAATCTGCCGAGAGAAAGAAAGGTAGGCAGCAACAGGGGATTGGAGCAAGGAGAACTTCAAACGCATACAGGGGCTTTAGCTAGAAATTGGAGGACTTAAACCTTTGAGAGTGGGCTAAGTTCGACCAAATTTACAGCTTAAAAACACGTGCGGATCAATAAAATACACGGAGGCAATTTAGGTGCACAAACAGACAAACCTGAAAGAAACAGTGTAGGGGTGTGGGGGAGACTTCTGCACAACTTCCAATGCAGGGAGTCTGGGAGGGTGGAAATTGGCAAACTTAATTTCAACGAAGTGGGAAGAAATTGCAAGTTGTTTGAGGGAAAAAACACGGGTAGATTGGAAGATATGCAGGATAGAAAATTGATGGACAGAACTGCCCGATTTCAGGAGTTCGGGTAGAAGGCAGTGGAAAAAGCATGCATAACTCTTGATGGGGAGGGGCTGTGGCTAAACGTAAAGAACAGTTATTTCAAGCCATGAAAGAGGAACTCACAACCATAAAATTGGGGACTTTTGTTCACGGAAAACAGAAATGGCACGAATTGGACTTTTGTTGCACAAATTCACTCGGGTAAGCACCAAAAACAGCAACTAACACCAAAGACAAACACAAATGCAAACAACAAATGGAGGAAGGCTATGGGATTTCCAAGCTAGCTTTTGTTCCTAAACAACTGAGGAACGAGGTTGGAATAAGGTTTAGTGATCCTAGCTAATCACCAACATCAAGACAAACAAGAATCAAGGATGTTACTCACCTAGATTCCCAAATGCCGTGAGAAAAAAGGAAGGGCTTGAGAGCTTCAAAGCTTCTTCAATTTACCAAATCTTTTTTCTGCCTTTCATTCAACGTGGAAGAGGGTTTCATATACCCTCCAAATTACACAAAAGAATTAAACAAAAAAATAAACCTAAATTAGGGACCAATGAGTGACTAGAGTAGGAGTTAGGTGAGAATTGGGTCCCACCAAGCCTCCTTATCCAACCACATGGAACTTCCAACTAAAACCACGTCCCAAGCATATCTAAAAAAGAGGGAAAAATAGAAACTTAGGGTTGGACCTAAGTTCCATAAAAAAGGGCTTGGGTTGGTCCAAACCGAACCAAAATCCCCAACAAAATTGGTTCAAACCGAACCAATTTGATTACAACAAAACATACTTCCCTACTTAAAAGATTTATAACCTCAAATACATATACAAATATTCAGCACTCCTTATGGACTCTTCTTGCAGGAACTACTCTCCCATAATGGTGATGGGGCATTCGGCCATCTTAATGCATGGAGCCGGATGTGGTCACGGTTCGGGTGGGAGGCTTCGGCAAGGAGAATCTTGTAACTCGGCTAACTTCTCCTCTTCTTTATACTCCCATTGTAAGCAATGCTTGGAGAGTTCTTGATCATGATGTCAGGGAGCTCCTAAGAGATCCAAGGAAGAAAAAGTGAAACCTGCAAAATCAACAAACATGTTAGCTAGTTGTCTTGCTCGGCTCTGGGTTGTCGCCCCCTTTGGTGGTTGTTGCTTCCCGAGCACATCAGAAGGGAGGCAAAAACCTTGAAGGATGCTCTCGGATGTTGCTTGATATTACTCACCGGAGAACCAAGTCTTGGAGGTAGAAAACTGGCCAAGGAAGAAGAGCAAAGTACTCTTTTGATTCAAAACTAAACTGATTAAAATGCTCGGTGATGAGAGGGTTTTAACCTCTCTCACATTAGAGAGAAAAAAAAACCTAATCGGATGGCATCCATGACCTGCACAAAAAGGAAGGGTGGAAAGGTCCACCAAACACTTACCCGATTTGGGGGTGACCAAGGAAGAGTGGACCCCGAAATTAGTTCCCCCTCCAACCTGCTGCCATTGAAACACCCTCAAAAGAAAAACATGCAAAAGAGTAAACCCACGCCAAACCCATGCCAAACCCATAGAATCCTAAATAATTATTTTTGCAAAATTAAAAAGCCATAAAATAAAAACTATAGAGAGAGAGTTCCCATTGGGTTTGCGCCATGCTCCATGGGACCCGACCTAAACCGGACCTAGACCCAGCTTGTACCCGGTTCCTCCTCCTCCCTTGCCTCGGCTTTGCACTTCCCTCCATGGTGTTCCAAGCTCAAAGATGACTTGATCTTGGCCTCCATTTCAAAGGCTTCCCATATGAGGAGATGTTTGGGTTGTTCCAAGTCTTTCGGGGTAGGTTCCTCCATAATAATTCACGCTCATCATTTCCTACAAAATGAGCAAATTGATTAGAAAACTTGACACGATTCAAGTCCCTCCATATCATGTCAAAACTCCTTAGCCGGGCTCCGATGATGGCCCCTTGAGGTATTGTTCTATGCAAGGCTTCTCGTGGCATGTCATCCTCCTGGTTGAGGATTTGTCTTCAAATATAGGGGTGAATCTTGCACCCTTTGTTCCTCCACTTCATCCCCAACATAAGGAGAAAGATCTTGAACATTAAAAGTGCCCGAGACTCCATGTTCCCCAGGTAACTCTAGCTTGTAGGCATTGGGGTTAACCTTCTCCAAAATCTTGAAAGGTCCATTGGCTCTAGGTGCTAGCTTGGAACCTCTTTGTTTCGGAAACCTTTCCTTCCTTAGATGTAGCCATACCAAGTCTCCCTCCTTGAAATTGGTCGCTTTCCTCCCATGGTTAGCATACTTGGCATAGGATTCATTCCCTTTTTGAATTGCCATGCTCACCTTCTCATGTATATTCTTCACTAGTTTGTCCTTCTTGGCCCCATTTGGATTGAGAATTTCCGTTGATGGTATAGGCACTAAGTGAAGAGGGGTCAATTGGTTGAAGCCACACACTACCTCGAAAGGAGTCATTTGAATGGCATTATGCACACTCCGATTATAAGCAAACTCTATGTAGGGGAATTGAATGTCCCAAAACATGAGCTTCTTGCTAACTATACTCCTCAATAAGCTTCCCAAAGTCCGATTAACCACCACGGTTTGCCCATCGGTTTGGGGATGAAAAGAGGTGCTAAAAAGGAACTTGGTTCCCACCCTCTTCCATAGGGTCTTCCAAAAAGCACTCAAAAATTTTGTGTCCCGATCCAAGACAATGGACCTCGGAACACCATGCAAACGCACCACCTCTTTAAAGAAACACTCGGACACATGACTAGCTTCATCGGTCTTGGAACAAGCTAGGAAATAAGCCATCTTGAAAAACCGGTCAAAAACCACCATAATGGAGTCTTTTTCCTTGCAAGTCTGAGGAAGACCTAGGACAAAGTCCATACTCAATTCCACTCAAGGATGATTAGGAACGGGTAGGGGCATATAAAGTCCTTGGGGTAGCACCCTACTCTTGGCCTTTTTACAGATGATGCATTTCTCAACCACCATATGTACATCACGAAGTAGGTGTGGCCAAAAGAAGTGTTCTTTTAGGGCCTCCAAAGTCTTCTCCCCCCGAAATGACTAGCCAAGCCACCCCCATGTGCTTCCTTGATTAGGGACTCTCGGATTTCCCCACAAGGAATTCAAAGCTTCCCTCCTTTCAACAAATAGCCATCCATGAGGTGATAGCCACAATCCACCTTCTTTAAGCTCAAATCATACCAATGGACGAAACTTGGTCGCCCTTATAAGCTTCCTTGATCCAATCAAAACCAAAGAAGTTAGTAGAAAGCTCGGTTAGGAGAACAAACCTCCTTAAAAAGAGCATCGGCCACCACATTGCTATCTCCTTTCTTATACTTGATGTTGTACGGGCATCTTTCAAGAAACTCCACCCATTTTACATGCCTTCTATTTAACTTGCCTTGGCGCTTAATATTATTTTGAGAGCTTGATGGTCGGTATGGATGATAAATTCCTTGAATAGAAGGTAGTGTTGCAAAACTTCCAAGGCTCAAATAACTACATAAAATTCCTTATCATAAGTTGAATAATTCAAGGTAGAACCCTTGAGCTTCTCACTAAAACAGGCTTCGGGTCTCCCTTCTTGCATAAGGACAACACCAATTCCCAATCTGGTTGCATCACACTCTACTTCAAAAACTTTGAGGAAATCGGGAAGCATGAGCACAGGTGCTTCATAAAGCTTGAGCTTGATTAACTCAAACCTTTCTTGACAACTCGAAGTCCATACAATTTCTCTCCCCTTTTTGGTGTAATCGGTTAAGGGGGCAACAATAGAGCTAAACCATGGAATGAATCTCTGATAAAAAGAAGCAAGCCCATGGAAACTCCTTACATCCAAAACACTCTTAGGATTGGGACATTCCCGAATTGACTTTATCTTGGCATCATTTACCTCCATACCATTCTTAGTAATAATGAACCCTAGGAAGTGGATCCGTTCTTGCACAAAAGCACAATTCTTCAAATTACCAAATAATCTAATGGCTCAGAGAGTTTTAAATAGCAATCTAAGATGTCTAAGAAGAGTACGAAAGTCCAAACTATATACCAAGATATCATTAAAGTAAACTACTATAACGTTCCCAATAAATATTTAAGCACTAAATGCATGTCTCATAAAATGCCCCACTAACCTTAGATACCCCGAAAGAAATTACTAACCATTTGAAGAGACCATACTTGGTCTCTAAAGCCTTATTTCATTTGTCTCCCTCCTGTATTCGGATTTGATGATAGCCACTCTTCAAATCAACCTTGGAGAAATAAAATGCCCCACTAACCACATCCAACATGTCTTCGAGTCTAGGAATCTGGAACCGATACTTGATTGTAATTTGATTGATGGCTCGGCTATCCACACATCTGGAAACTACCATCTTTCTTTGGAACCAATAGGGCAGGCACAACACAAGTAATCAAGGATTCCCGAATGTTGCCCTTTTCTAGGAGTTCTTGCACTTGTCTTTGAAGCTCCTTTGACTCCTCGGGGTTCAACCTATAAGATGGCCGATAAGGAAGCACCACTCCAATTGTAGATCAATTTGGTGCACAATGCCTCTAAGGGGTGGCAACCCGTGTGGCAACTCCTCGGGGAAAATGTCTTGGAACTCCTCTAGAAGTACTCGGACCTCCTTAGGAACCTCTTCAATTTCCTCCATCCTCTCCTGAGACATCAACATCATAATCGGCCCTCCTTTCAAAATAGACTTCAACAACTCTTTGTTAGACATGAAAAAGATGGATTTAGTCATACCTTCCTTCCTTGCGGTCTCATCCTTAGCAACTTGATCCGGGCCAAGAGGAACTAGCTTGATTGCTCTCCCATCAAACTTGAAGGAATAATGGTTAGTGTAACTATCATGAAGGCCCCACCGATCATATTGCCACGACCTTCCCAACAAAATGTGGCTTGCACTCATCGGCACCACATCACAAAGCACTTTATCCTTGTATTAACTGATTCAAAACTCCAAGTTAACTTGTTTGGTCACCTTGATGTCTTCTTTCTCGTTCAACAATCTCAACTTGTAAGGGTTTGGTAGCAAAATAGTCTCAAGACCCAACTTTTCCACAAGATCCCGAGATGCCACATTGGTACAACTCCCACCATATATGATAAGAGAGCATACATTTCCTTGAATAAGGCACCTACTATGGAATATTTTCTCCCTTTGAAAATCCTCACTTTGGACTTGGGAGGATAGAACTCTTCGGATTACAATCAAAAGGGGTCCCTCTTGAGCATGAAAAGTCTCCTCCTCAGGTTCTTGCTCCTTACTAGCTTCTTCCAACACTTCATTGGTTTCCTCTTTAAGAATCATGATCCTCTTGTTCAGGCATTGAGAAGCAATATGGCCTAAGCCAAGACATTTGAAGCATTTGACCTCCGTTGCTCAAGGCCGATTGCTTTCATCATTGGGTTTCCCCTCACCTTCTTTCTTTTGGGACCAAGGCTTCCCATAACGGGGATTTTCCTCGACCTTAGAAAAGGGCTTGTAAGGAGGGGCAGATTTGCGAGAAAATTGGTTAACCAACCCCTTTTCTTTCCACTTTACTTGCCTCTCCATTTTCTTGGAAAGTTGAATGACCGCATCCATGGTATCAATCGATTGTAGTTATACTATGTGATATCCTTTTGCCAACATGTTTGTCGATTTTGCAGGTGTGACATTTCCCCCTTTGGACCTCTTAGATGCTCCCTCAACTCATGACAAAGAGTTTCCCAAACATTGCTTGTATTGGGAATTTGAAGAGAAGGAATTGACAACCGAAGTCCATAATGTTCCTTGCCGGAACAACCTACCCGAGCCTCGGCCTTTTCCCACTCCGAAGGAAGGGAATACCGACTACACTATGGAAGCTATACAATTGTGGACCAAGGAGGAAGTTGTTCAAGGGTGGCCCAAAGAGGATACAATTGAACACAACCGATTAGTTTTGAGCACTCCTTCAAGTGGTGGACGGAGCCATGCCTAAAACCTTTCCACACTTTGAGCTCGGGTTGAGGCCAACAAACCCGAGAAGAGATTAGAGTCCAATAAATCCAAGGCAAGGGTGGATCAGCAATGGGGGTGTGCTTGTTCACTTCTAGGAGATATTTTGCTTTGCTTCAATTACTTGTACCTTTTGCAAAGTAGTTGCATGGTTTTTCGTAGAAACCATGCAAGAAACTTGTCATCCATTTTATTTTTGGGCTAAATTACGTGGAAGCAAGTGGGAAAGATTAGGGAACATCAAGGAATGGGGGTACACCATACCTTAGAGTTCCATCTCTCCTTGAAGCGTAGAAGTCAAAGGAGGGGCCCACTTGCCATGCTTTTAGGTTTGCTAAGTACTTTGAAACGTAGGTAGTAATTATTTTCTCCATGTAGCTCGTGGCTTTCTTCTCGGCATTTTGAAGGAAAGAAAAGTATTGGAAAATTTGCAGAAGCTTTGAAGCTCTCAAACCCTCTTTTCTCACGGCTTCTTGGGATTTTGGTGAGTAATATCTAATCTTCCTTGTTGTCTTTGGTGTTGGTGCCTTGCTAGAGTCACTTAGCCTTTATTCCAACCTTCCTCCTCACTTGCTTAGGATCAAGGTAAGCTTGGAAGTCATATAGCCTTCATCCCGTTTATGTATTTTGGTTCTTGGTTGTTTTCTTAGTGGTTGCTGCCATTTTAATGTACCCGAGAATCTGTTTGAGTCCCAAAAGTGTCTCCCGTGCTATTTTTTGTTTCCCCCGTGATAAATCCTCAAAATCTGGCTGTGAGTTCTTATTTCACGTCTTGAAGTAGTGGCTAATCATCTCACTCCCAGGTCTGCCCAATTAAAAGTTGTGCATGCATCTATCCTCTGTCCTTCACCTGAGTACCTGAATTTTGACAGTTCTGTCGACCAATTTTCAATCCCTCATATCTTTTATTCTACCTGTGCTTTTTCCCTCTAACCAAGTGCACTTCATTCCTCTTTTGTTGAAATTGGTTTCTGCCAAATTTCACCTCTCAGGTCACCGGAATTGGGAGTTGTGCAGACGTCTCTCCCACCTAATGCTCTGCCAATTGGTAATTTTGTCTGTTTGTGCCTCTAAATGTGTCCCGTGCCATTTTATGATCCACACGTGCTTTCACTGTAAATCTTGACCAAACTCAGTTCCTTCCCTAAAGTCTAAGTCCCCAAAATTTCAGCCCAAAAGCCTGTATGCAATTGGAGTTCTAACTGCCACAATCCCCTGTTTCTGTTTTAGTCCTTCTTCTTATTGGTAGATTGCATTTGCATTCTCCTATCCCGACACTTCTGCATTCGTGGAGCGTGTCATTTGGTATTAGAGCACAACTCTTCCTTTCCTTGTTTTCCCTACTATTA
>QAOC01007678.1:0-25213 GCA_003255005.1 Begonia fuchsioides | reverse complement strand
AAAATTGTATTTATTTTATTTTTTTGTTCAATGTCTATTTTGCAGGGATTGTGCTGAATATATTGAAATTATTAATGCTTGGAAAGGAAGAAATTAGAGATTTTAACGTGGGAAATCAAATCGGATATCCAACTAATTAGATAGAGAATGAATATCTCCTCAAAATCTACACCACATATGAGATATTCAACTAATTGAAGAGAGAAACTTGACATCCACAAATTATTAAAAGGAAGATAAATTTCGATAAAAAATGAGCCAGAGCCGGGATAAGGCAGATCTCGCCACAAGGGGGATCGAATCTTTGATCAGAAAGCATGCGGAAATTAGATCTAGAAGTAGAGAAGAGAACACTTGCAATGTGGTGCATCGAAATTTGTGGGGAAACCAGAGCCGATTCAAGAGTTGTCAAGTTCTTACGGTGAATTCATTTATTTTAAAGGCAATGTAGTGATGGATTTCATAAAACTATTTTGTTTTCTTTATAATATCAGCATGAGCTAATTTCATTTTAGTTAGATTGAAAAATATCCTAGTGATAAACTTTCAAATGCTTTTATTTTGATTATTGAGTAATTTAACTAAGTTTTATTTCCTATCATGTATAAGCTGCACGTCATAGTTATCACGAACCTAATGATTTCTAATACGCTCTTAGAAAATCATATAGAAAGTAGTTCAATAAATTGAGTGTTAGATTTATTTCAAATTTAACAAGACACTTTTATTTAGTAAAATGTTACCTCAAGAGTAAATTAATTGAATTGATATTTAAGTACTCATATGTCATTGTTCTTGCCGGAAGATTGGAAGAAGGTGAGAGAATAACTCAATTGGTAGGCAAAGCTAGCCATCGATTTTATAGAAATTATGTCTGTCAGTACGTGCAATAGCCTGTGATATAGCACAGGCCAATAGCCGAGAGTGAATTCACAAGAGAAAACTGAATATGACCTTCTTTATCGCTGAAACTAGTCAATTAAGGTCCGTTCATTGATTTTAATTCTCTTTTCATTATTGTCACCACATATATTTTACATATCATTTCGGAAAATATTAATCTCATTATCTCTATGGTATCGATATCTCGTATATTATTTGCACTGTGCACTTGTGGTTTTTAACGATACACATTTACACAAACGCTAGTTAACCTAGCTTTTCTCCCATTGACTCTTGATCTATTTTAGATTTTTAAGTGTTAAGTAAAATCAATAGATTATCTATTCTTTAATGGATTGGATAAGTCATTTTTTCCCAAATATGAATGGATTTATTTATTGGAGCATTACGCTCGAATTCTTCGGCAATTGCATACTCGCTTTGTTGGTCTCTTTTTTATGACATCATACTAATCTTTCATGCATATTAGTGCTTCTATAAGATCCAAAGCAAAACATTCTCGTTGATCCTCATACATGCGTCTGATTGCTCTGAAAGAAGACTCAAACGCTGCAATAGAAACTGAAGGTATTGATAAATCATGTGTCATCTTAGAAAAAAATTGGATATTAGATCTCGTTTGTTTTCTACCAACCCAATATATTAAAATCATCATCATAAGAAATTTTTATCGCATTTCTAAATAAGCATCAAGTTCATTCTTTTCTAAACTACAAAATAAAACTTCGCTACATATTTCTACATTTATGTTATCCATGAATTGAAGACGATGACCAAAAGTGAAATTACCGCTAGAACTAGAAGGGATATAGGAGTAAGAAGATGAACGACTAACATCAAAATATTTGCTTTGATAAGAAGGATACAAAGCAAGATCGTTTCTTAATTGACTAGGACTCGCTTGCATACCTTACCTAAATTATCAGAAATTGTATCAAACATTAATTTATCTTTGTTTATTTTAAATCAAGGATGCATTCTGGATGTAAAAGGAATAATATTAGGTACGTCAAACAATATTTTTTAAATTTATTTTTCATGTTATCAACTATATAAAAAATATTGTTTATTTGTTTATATTTTTTAAAAGTACCCGTTAAATTTATAAAAATTGGAAGAACACGATACATAGTAAGATAATAAATTTTCAAACATTCTTTGGTTGGATCAAAAAATAATTTTAAAAATTCAAAATTCAAAAAATAATTTTAAAAATTCAAAAAATAAATTAGCAATATTTAAACTATTTTGATATAAAGTTGAATAATTTTTTTCACTAATATATGCATAAATAATAAATCAATATTGTTTAGTACTTTCTAACATTAAATAAGTCGAGTTTCACTTAGTTAATACATCCGTTTTAATTTTCTTAGCTTCACATTATATGCTTTACGAAATTTTTTACATTCTTGTTTTCGAGTATTAAATGACATCATATAATAATTACATTTTTAATAGTATCTATATTCCGTGAAATAAATTACATTTTATCTTTAACAATTAAATTTAAAATATGACAAAGAGAATATTTAATATTATCTAGTTCAAATAATCTTCTAAATTAAGAAATACAAACATTATTAACGAAAGCATTATCTAATGTGATATTAAAAGCTCTATCTTTAACAGAATATTACTGTAAAATACTTATCATATAGTGATAAATCGTAACAGTACTATGTGAATATGCACAACTACGAAACTAATATTCTTTTATTTAGTTGTCATTTCTCATCAATAAAATGAGAAGTGATGACTATATATCTGAGTGCATTATATGCACTTTATAAATTGAAAATAATGCAAATAGACATAGTAATCACATTCGCAAATAAAGTCACTAATTGAGCTTTCATGTTTTTATGCATTTTCATAATGTCACATCGTAGTGTACCACGAGAAACTTGTTAATACAAAAAATATTTTTTTCTAATCTCTCATGTGAATATACAAAATTATAACTACTACTAGTTTTCAGTTGTAGTTGTGTTTGTTAACCTCTCGCTTGCTCGTTAAAATGACATTTTTTATAATGCCTACTAATAATGCTAGTAGTCGATTCGTTGACATAGTTTTTTGCACAATATTTATATTTTTCTATTTTTTAATTTTCCACATACATTCGTTTGTTTATTTCCAAGTGTCTCCAAACATTCGACATTTTTCTTTCTTTCGTTTTAGGTGAAGAAGTGGATACTTCTGCAAAAATTTGACCAATTGAAAATGTGGAATTAGTTGGCTCAATTTATGAGATATCATTGTCGATAGATTATCCATATTAACCTACAAGGATCCATATCAATAAAATCCTAAAAATTGCACACTAAAATATAACAAATCAATACTTTTCATTAATGACTAGTACATGGTAAATAATTTGAAAGTGTTTTCAAATCTATCAATGCAAGTCCTACAAAAAAAATAAATTTGTTAGTTATCAATTTACCTTAAACAAATAAAAATATTAAAAAAAAGATAATCTTAACATACCTTGATTAATAGCATGCAAAAAATCAAATGGGCATAATAGTGTGAGAGAATTGAGAGTTTTGAGTAAAGCCATCAAGATCGTTGCCTGGTGGCATGCGTGTAGCACATGAGAGAGAGAGAGAGAGCCCGAGCATCGAGTGAGTGAAGGAGTTAGGACTCAGGAGATTGGGACTATGACTCCCGACTCCTTCGTCATCGATGGCAAACAAGGAGTGACAGCGACGACAATGGAACGACAGAAGGCAGACAGACTTGCGTCGGATGACAACGATGAGAGGCAAGAGAAAATGGCAAAATCATCGATTGATCCCGATGATTCAGAGAGCCCCAAGCAATGTCTTCCTTCTCTTGAGCAGCGACAGACCCCAGGGAGCCCCATCACGTCTATTAATCCCGATGATGGTGAATTAGCCTCCCAACGACCGATCGGTCGTCGAGTGATTTGGGCTCGCTTACTCGTGCCTGTGAGCATAGTTGTTAGGCTCACCTTGGGCTTGCCTGTTGAGTCCGAACTTGACTCAAATCGCTACACTATCGAGAGAGCTAAGCCAAAAATTTTCTGGCTCGTCGAGCCTGTCGAGCTTTTCGAGCCGAGTCTGTCGAGCTTTTTTTTTTAAAATTTTGGCTCAAACTAGCTCGCGAGTCTCGAGCCTATTCGAGCCAAGCCCAAGCCCGAGACAAGCCATTCGAGCCTATCGAGCCTACACGAGCTGAGCCAAACAAGCCTAACATAAGTAAATAACCTTAATTTATATTTAATTTTAAAAAAATTCATATTATGTTATTAAAAAAATTGATGAATAACTAAACACTTTGTAGTGTAATGTGAATATATTTATTATCAATTAAAAAATTACATATCATTGAGAAATTAAATTTTACAAGAAATTTTAAAATTTGCATCACTACATATTAGATACACCTCAACTAGGTTGACACTCATCTAATTGTCAATCACAGAACTTAATAAAATTACATAAAGTTACAGTTTAGAACTTAATAATTTTTTAATTCTAAATTTTTGAATTCTTCAGTTAAATCATCCTCTCATTGTTGGTTTCTCATAACTGCATCGCTCTAGTCCTTCAAGCATATAGTGCCTCCACAAGATATGGTGCAAGACTTTCTCATCGATCATCGTACACTCATCCACCTGCACTAAAAGCAAACTCGAAAGCTATAATAGAAACATGAGATGTTAGTAAATCGCGTGTCATTTTAGAAAAAATCAGATATATGACCGCGTTATTTTTTCACCAATCCAAAATATTAAACGTATTATCACGAGAAAGTTGATAATGAGTGTCTGAAAAAATATCGAGTTTATTCTTATCGAAACCATAAGAATGAACGTCGCTATCAATTAATAATAAATATATTATATCCATATAATTTAGTAGATGTCCAAAACGGAAACCACCACAAGAGCTAGTGCGATGTGAGAAGAAGAAAACGAACGGGAAGCACAATATTTATATTGGTGAGAAGCAAACAAATTAGAAAGATCATTTTTTTAATTAAGATACCATAACTACAGACATTAGCCCTAAGTTACCAGAAATTATATCAAACATCAATTTACAATATTTAATTTTATATCTAGGATTCATAATGCAAGCAAATGAAAAAAATGTTAAGTATGTCAAGCCAGTACTTTTTAAATTTTATTTTCATTTTATCTACGATTTTACACAATTCAACTTTTTTATATCTATCGAAAGTACCTAAAAAATTTATAAAAATAGAAAGAACAAGATGCGTAGTCGAGTAATAAATTCCCGAACATTCTTTAGTAGCTTCGAAAAATGGTTTCAAAAAATCAATAAATAAATTAGTCATATCACAACTACAACTATCTCGAGTAATACCTTGTCATTTTTTACTAATAAAATCACAAATGACATTTCAGTACAGTTTAACATTTTCAAACATTAAATAAGTAGAATTTCACCTTGTTGATGCATCCGTTTTTAATTTTCTAGGTCCAAGATTGGCCGCTTTACAAAATTCTTTATACACTTGTTGTCGGATGTTAGAAGATGTAATAAAAGAAATTGTACTTTTAATTGCGTTAATATGTGGTAAAATAAATTATATGTCATCTTTAACAAAACATAAACATCAAACTATGACAAACCCAATGCATATGAAAAAGCAAAGTTTGACAACTATCAAATTGAAATAATCTTTTAAATTACAAAACACAAACATCATTAGTGGAAGCATTATCTAAAGTAATACTAAAAATTCTATCTCTAATATTATATTCTTATAAAATGGTCACAATGTATTGATAAATAGTTATACCATTATGAGAATATTCACAACTATGAAATCATTATATTCTTTTATGAAGTTGTCATTTCTTATCAATGAAATGAAAAGTTACGACATCCGAGTGCATTAGGTGCACTCTAGAAATTGGAAGTAATACAAATAAACACAGTAAGTGCATGAGACAATAAACCAATTAATTCATTATTAATATTAGTGAATATTTTAATGATGTTACCTCGCAATAAACTATGAAGATTCATCTAAAACTAGGATTAATGTATTTCATCATAAATTGTTCAATGACTTTGCTATCAAACATCAATAGTTTGTAAATTTTTTTTTTAAAAAAATAGTTTATAAAACATGTTACCATTAACGACAACTTAACAATCAAATTGTACACATACCTCGATGAGTAACTTATGATTGCTTAGATAAAAATCAATATGCAGGAATAAATGATTGGTGAAGTGAAGTTGAGAGTGTGAGAGATTGAGAGGATTTGAGAGAATTTGTTGAAAATATTCGAAACATGAGTCATTGAAAATCCAACGGCTAGATTTTAGACCGTTGCTAGCTACTGCCAACGCCACATATAGCCGAGAGAGAGAGAGAGGAGGCCCAAGGCCCCGAGAAGGGTCTCTATCTTTTTGTCATTTTTGGACAAAGAGAGAGAGAGAGAGAGCGGGTCTCCGCCGCTCTCTTTGTCGAAGAGAGAGACCACAACTCTCTCAGTCGTAGAGAGATTTGCCTCTCTTCGATGGAGAGAGCTGCAAAATCTTCCAAAGACGATAGTNAGGTGGAGGGATAGGCATGAGGTGGAGACAAGCATGAGGTGGCTTCACCAAATTTTCTTCTCCAACACTTAACTCACTTTGTCCCATTCTCTAACCTTATTTCTTATTTCTTAAAGCATTTATTTCAAAGGCATATTTTAACACGCTAACATCAATACTTTGTGATACACTTATCAAGATTTAGCAACGCAATTTAAATTTGTAATAGCTAAGGTGCTTAAATGGCTCGGGTGTTACACATTAGGTGCACTCTAGAAATTGGAAGTAATACAAATAAACACAGTAAGTGCATGAGACAATAAACCAATTAATTCATTATTAATATTAGTGAATATTTTAATGATGTTACCTCGCAATAAACTATGAAGATTCATCTAAAACTAGGATTAATGTATTCCATCATAAATTGTTCAATGACTTTACTATCAAACATCAATAGTTGTACCTCATTTTATGCTACATATTTTACAGCACCGTCTCGTAGTCTCCATGCAAATACACAAAATTTCCTCCACCACCCGCACTCAATTGTAATTGTGTACGATCTCTCATTTGCTCGTGTGCGTGACATTTTTTATAATGTCTACCAATAGTCTTAGTAGTAGCTTTGTACGCATAGTATTTTACACAATATCTGCACTGCGTCCTATTTTCTCATTTCCTCTCTATTTGTATTTCTTTTAATTTCAAATGTTTCTAAACATCCAACGTTTTAGATTTGTTAGATCTCAGTGAAGATGTGGATGCTTGTGCAGATGTGTGATCAATAGAAAATGCATGATTACTATATCCAATTTCTTGAATGTGGTTATTATCGAAAGGAAACGAATCAAATTGTACATAGTTTGCATCCATATTGATACAAAGTAATAACAAATAATTTTCATAAATTGATATCATTTACTAATTACTCAATGATTACTTGTACGTGATTCTAAATATTTGTAATTCCACAAATACGAGTTTGTAAACTTTTTTTTTTTTTAAATTAGTTTATAAAACATGTTACCATTAACGACAACTTAACAATCAAATTGTACACATACCACGATGAGTAACTTATGATTGCTTAGATAAAAATCAATATGCAGGAATAAATGATTGGTGAAGTGAAGTTGAGAGTGTGAGAGATTGAGAGGATTTGAGAAAATTCTTTGAAAATATTCGAAACATGAGTCCTTGAAAATCCAACGGCTAGATTTTAGACCGTTGCTAGCTACTGCCAACGCCACATATAGCCTAGAGAGAGAGAGAGAGGAGGCCCAAGGCCCCGAGAAGGGTCTCTATCTTTTTGTCATTTTTGGACAAAGAGAGAGAGAGAGAGAGCGGGTCTCCGCCGCTCTCTTTGTCGAAGAGAGAGACCACAACTCTCTCAGTCGTAGAGAGATTTGCCTCTCTTCGATGGAGAGAGCTGCAAAATCTTCCAAAGACGATAGTTGGGCCCGATGTCGGTAGTTGGTGGTCGTGAAATGCAAAACCCGCAACGAGTCCTTGAGCTCGAGGTCGGCAAATGTGAAGACAACAAAGACAAAGACGGCAAAGAAAAAAACGAAGACAAAGATGAAGACGAAAACGACGAAGAATCGACAACGATTACTCGAGCTCGACCCCATGGGCCGTCGGGAAACACGAAAACCGCGATTACGTGAAGACGACGAAGACAAGGCTGACGAAGAATCGACGACCTTCTTCGGCCTCGAGATTGAGCATCAGCCTCGGGGTAGGGAGGGGAAAGATCGGGCTTGGGGCACGGGATTTTCGAGCCTGCGTTGCAGCTTGCAAGCCTAGCTCGCTCGCTCAAGCCTGACTCGCTCGCTCAAGCCTGACTCGGCTCGCCACTGCAGCGTCTGAGTAAGGCTTGGCTCAGCATTGTAGCGACCCAAGCTTTCGGCTCGGCACTGCCAGCTCTGTGATGAAAACCCGCATCGAGACGTGACTATATGGTTGCGAACACTTGATTCATGGGTAGTCGAGAAAAGGTGAAAATGATAGCATTGAGACCTAGCAACCTGGTGATAAGAAAAAATGAGTAGACATACAAAGACGATGGTGCCACAAGAGCTAAATTATTCATTTTAAAGTTGTAGTTTTAACTTGCAAATGTCAACTTGTGGTTTTTTTTTTCTTTTTATCAATTTTTGTAATAAAAACTTATGTGATAATTACTTTTAATTAATATACTGTTGAATAAAACAAACTGAAATTAGTATGATTTAAAAAAATAAATTTTAAATTAGAAGAACAAATAGACAATAACATATTTTATGCAAAAAGAATTGCTATACTAGTGGAAGTCGATGGTACCTCAAAGTAGGGGTAAATTGGGCATTGGCCATAGTCTCAGTCGCAATGGAAGAGTGCAGAGGAGTGCGCCTATATATTGAACTCAGAAGCATGCGGGAAAAGGGGCGAGTCGAGAGAGGAGCAAGAGGCGAGGCATGGGAGCCGAATCTTTACCTGAGAATGCCTCCGACGCCCCTCTCGTTCTCGGCCTCCAACCCTCTGCGCTCATCGACCACGTTGCTTGCGTTGATTCCTCTCTCCTTGATCGAATCCCCGGCGACCAAGGCGGTTCTGTTCCGGTATACTTCTGTTTCGCTGTTTTTCTCGCCTTTTTCTTTTCTTCCCGATTTTTTTTTTCGAATTCGATTGCCAATGGTTTAAATTTCGAAGTTTAATGAGCCAAGTATGATTGATATTTTTAAATGTTCCACATTCGCTCGTGATTGATTTTATTTCGGTTTGATGATTGAGTCATGATAATTTTGTTTTGATTTTCTATCTATATTTGCGGCATGTAGGTTGCCAAGGAGGAACTTGAACATATTTTAATGGAGGTGAAAACCCATGCTCTATCCTCCCCCGATAATTCATCTCTTATGAAGACAATGGCGGGGGGAAGTGTTGCCAATACAATTAGAGGGCTGAGTGCTGGTTTTGGAGTCAGCTGTGGTTTAATTGGGTCCCGAGGGAATGATGATCAAGGGAAATTGTTTGCTAGAAATATGAGCTCTAATGGAGTAAATCTCTCGAGGTTACGATTGGAAAGTGGTTCCACTGCTCAGGTGTGTTTCAGTCCCTTCCGTAAGAACATCTAGTTTCATTCTTTATTGCTCATCTGCAAATTAACAGTATATGAGTTAGCGTTATTAATTGGTATGGTACAGTGTGTTTGCTTGGTTGATGCTTTGGGAAATCGCACAATGCGTCCATGTTTCTCCAGCGCTGTTAAAATCCAGGTCGAATGATGTTATTGATATCTCTTAAAGCACAAAGTTGGTGAGGTACTTTTTTAACTAATTAGATCAATTTTATTTCAATTTTTCAGCCAGATGATTTGACTCGAGAGGATCTTAAAGGTTCTAAGGTTAGGCATGTTGAACTACTTTCAAATACTCTCAATCATAGGTTTATCTTATTCCCTGTAAATTTGGAAATTTCTTGTAAACTAATGAGACTACTTTTGCCGTAGTTTTTTTGGCTAGAATTAATTTATGTTGAAATTTGAAGGTTTTAGCAGATGCATCTGAACTCTTTCAAGGATAAAAAATGTGAATACTACTGTCTATCTTTGCTACAGTGGTTGGTAATGAGATTTGGAAAAATGAACTTGGAAGTTATTCAAGCGGCTATACGAATAGCCAAACAGGAGAATGTTTCTGTGTCCTTAGATTTGGCGAGTTTTGAGGTATATTATATATCCGTCGTTGAAGCCTTTGCGAGGCCTTTAATGTATTTTTCCTTGCAATATTTCAGAGTTATTTTGCGAATTTTAAGTTTGAAGATCCCATGGAAGCTTTTGAGGGACTCATCATTGAATCATTTGCTTCTGGCTCTGAAACTGCTGTCATATATATCTTTTTGTGTTTAATTAGATGGTTCGAGACTTCAGATTACCTCTTCTTCAACTATTGGAGTCGGGTGATATCGACCTTTGCTTCGCCAATGAGGATGAGGCGAAAGAGTTGTTAAGGTGAGTGACCATTGCTTTAAATTTTGTCTTAAAGGGAGTTTATAGGGGGGAAGCCAACACTGCTACTAATTCTCAAGTATTCAAGTACTTATTCAGAATACACTTCAAGCCAACACTGCTACTAATTCTCAAGTATTCAAGTACTTATTCAGAATACACTTCAAACTATTCAAGTGCTGAATTGCTCTCTTCTGTTCTATTGTAGTTGTGAACAAACTGCAGATCCTGAGGCTGCATTGGAATTTCTGGCAAAACACTGCCAATGGGCCGTGGTGACTTTAGGGCCTAATGGATGCATCGCAAAGCATGGAAAAGAGGTAATTAAGATGCATTCTCTGACCCGATTGATATCCAAAATCACTGGACCGAATTTTTTATTTTAAAAGTGTTTGAAATCCCCTTCAAAAACCTGCTCATATATTGATACAATTATGGGTTCTTTACCAAAATCTCTTATGTTATGGCCTCGAAACTATTCATGCTCCTATACATGGTAGTCTTACCAGAATCTATTGGTTGTTTTGGCCATAATGGGTGGCTTGTGGATCTTTGTTGTATAAAAAGCACAAGAAATGGCATGGAGAGCCCCTTTATTTGAAAGATTTTAGTGCTCAAGTAGGAAGCCTAGAGAAATGATGTATATAATTACACTTGCATGCCAGATTGTCAGAGTTCAGGCCACCGGGGGAGGAAAGCCAAGAGACGCGACAGGAGCAGGAGACTTGTTTGCAAGTGGGTTTATATATGGATTAGTGAATGGATTGTGCCTAGAGAAGTGCTGCCAAATAGGTTCGTGCAGCGGTGGGTCGGTTGTTCGCTCGCTGGGAGGGGAGGTGACTCCCGAGAATTGGCAGTGGATGCATAAGCAAATGCAGATCAAGGGCCTTCTTCTTCCTCACGTCTGCAAATACTTTTAAGCTCTTTGCATTCTCTCTTTTGTTCTTCCACTTAGCTTTGACTTCCATTTTCGGTTGGCTCGTCTTATTTTTTTGGCGAATGACAATTTGAAGACCTTCCCTATCTTAATTTAATCAGACCCAAAAAGGGTTCTGTTTGACTAAACTCTCCCTCTCTCTCCCTCTCTTATGTGTGTATAATTCAATCTCTATCTCTCTCCCATATATATCATACATTTGACACTTTGTTACCATTAAAGTTTTTTTGGTTGACGCAAACTTGATTTCAATCGACACTTCAATGTTTTGACATTTTCATCTTCTGGTCATATTGTTTCGGTCGATTTAAATTGATTTTACGTCCATAGTTCCGGTGGCATGTTATTTTTATCATTTGATCTCAAAGTATTTAAGTCAACCTAAACTTACATTCAGTCGACCAAAATTCATTGTCCAGCACTATTATTTTTCAAAAACAACACAAACGAACTTTGTTTTGATAGAACTTATAAACGCTCAAACATATGTTAAAAATATTAATTGTCCTTATTAGGGGATATTTTTGATTAAAAATATCAATAATTACATTTATCATAAAAAATAATAAAAATGTATAGAATACTCAATAAAACAATAGAACTATTCTATTCTTGTGATATACAAAAAACAGAACTTCAACGAGAATAATTTGATTAGCACTTGTAAGGAGTTCCTTCTTTATTTTAATAACATTATTAAGAAATTTGATCTCATTTCGCATTAACTGAATAAACGTATTAAGAGAAAGTTCTTATGAGAGGAATGGAAGGATTTCTCGAGAAATCAGGGCGACAAATTCCATCCTAGATGTTGTTTTAGTAAGGCAAAAAATAAGGTGACATTTTGCTTTCAAATGCCTCACTTAGGGGTGGGCAAACGGTAAACGGGCCGGGTATTTAAAAAAAAATATCTGGTCCGTTCGAGTATCGAGTATGAAGCAGTACCCGAAACCCAGACATACCCGAAAAAATAGAAAAATACCCGGATCCGGGTATTTCGGGTAGGATCCGGGTATTTCGGGTCTACCCGAAATTTAAACTTTTCTGAAATGTTGCTTACCCCGATTTGGGTATTCCTGGTAGGATCCTGGTATTTTTGGGTTTTGATGAAAAAAAATAGAATATCATTGAAAAAATCGTAAAAATACATTCTAAAGTACCAACTACCGAAACAACCAAAAATACATTAAGAAAATCGCAAAAGTACATTAAAAAACTCACAACCAAAAAGACATTAATAAAAAAACTCAAAATTACATTGAACAACCAACTACCAAAACATTCAAAAGTACACAATCTATCATGTTATAAACTTATCTTCATTTAAGAATTGTCTCATTTTCTTAATCTTCCATAAACGCTTTATCAATCGATGTCGGATGATTGTAGGATGTCATTTCTATATAAAATAAAATAATGAGTTAAAAACTAACATGAAATAAAGAGTTCAAAAATATAATACAATTACTAGTTAGAAAATAAAATCAAAGTCAAAAGTTAATATTGAACGACGACGCATACATTCATCAATTGTTTCATAATCATCCACAATCGGAGGTGGAGACGTGGTGACCGTTGGATCCTCTGGACGAATCCAACTTTTCATGCATATAATTGCTTCAACTGTGGTCGGCAATAGGGAGGTACGCGATGAATCGACGATGCGTCCCCCACAACTAAATGTTGACTCTGAAGTGACTGTTGATATCGGAATGGCTAACACATCTCTTGCAATTCGACTCAATACTGGATACTTGCGTTCTTTCAACTTCCACCAACTGAGGACATCGTAATCAAATTAGTAATCCTCATACGTCTCATTTAAAAATGCCTCTATTTTTGTCTTACTTCTGGAGAAAGCAACTTCACTGCCAAAGAACGCTGAAATATGATCATCATTGTCTTGTTTTTGCTGTCTAACAAAGGCGCACTCAGAATCGTCGTCCCCTCTGTACTCCACATGAAGTCTTTCAAATACAGCCTAAACTTGAGTGTACAAATCATGTGCCTTGTGTGCCCCAAATAGAATAGTAAGACAATGTTTTACGATCTTGTTTTTGCAGTTTGGATCTAGTAGGAGGGCTATGAAGAAAAGAATATTGATCTTCTCAAATGTGCCCCAATACTTCTCAAATTTTCTAAGCATTCCGGAAGCCATCTCGTTGCCACGTCAAGTGTAACATTACCCTTAAATTGTATGTTGAGGTTGTCTATACAAGTCTTGAAAATCCTTAGTCTTTGTGGTGAAGATTTGACATAAAGCGCTACTTTGCGCACTTTATCAATTGTTCCTTGATGGTCTTTAACGCCCTCAGCGACAATTAGATTAAGAACGTGGGCACTTTAACATGAACGTGTTCCCCATCTAATAATAGCGCACTCTCGTGCCACATGATCCTCACCAACTGTCCAATGGCATTGTCGTTCGAAGATACATTATCAACTGTTATGGTACAAATCTTCTCAATCGACCAATCTTACATTTGTTTTTGAAGCATGTTTGAAATTGTTTCTCCCTTGTGATCTTCGATCTTGCAGAAGTTCAAAATCTTCTTGTGTACTTTCCAATTACCATCAATAAAATGGCCAATCATCACCATATAGTTCATGTTTTGGTTGGAAGTCCATGTGTCTGTTGTCAAATAGACTCGTTGACTACTTTTTTTATGTAACCTCTCAATCGACTCTTCTCTTGCTGGTAAATCTTTTTTATGTCTCTTGTTACCGTCCTACGCGATGGTATGACGAATGAGGGATTTAAAGTCTTCGAATATTTGTGGAAACCGACCCACTCAACCATCCTCATTGGCAATTCATCAGTTATTAGCATTCTAGCTAAAGCATCACGTCCAATTTCCTGCGTGAACGTGCTGGTTGTGGCTTTCACTGCCTGACTTTTAACATAAGGCAACATCCATTGTTTTGCATCTATTTTCTTTCTTAATTCTGGCTTTTTCGGAATATACCATCTATCACGAAATTTTAGAATGCCATCATTCGAGTACCTGAATTCAGAAGAATCTGGTACCTTGCCTAATTGACACTGTTTATATTCTGAATCTTCAAATTGAGTTTCCTTCATTTCCTATGCTTCAAGGCAATTGAAGAATTATGAACAAAATTATCCTACGCACGATCTAGAATTTGCTGCAGTAGTTGTTGCCTTAAAGATTTGGAGGCATTATTTATATGGTCAACAATGTGAAATATTTTCAGACCATAAAAGTTTGAAATATTTGTTTACTCAAAAAGAGTTAAAGATGAGGCAACGGCGATGACTCAAATTCGTCAAAGACTATGATTTTGAAATCAAGTATTACCCCGGAAAAGCTAATGTNCATAGACACCCTTCATCATCAGTGATTATCATTCTGAGCATCAAACTCCTCACATATATTATAAAGTCCTTCTAATGAGCCTAAAACTCAGTAAGACATGAAAACTATAAAATATATAACATGTCATGAACTTTTGTAAAACTATGCAATTTCATTTCGATTGTGACATTCATTCTTTTCTTTAGATACTTAGCTATGAGATTATTGTGAGGCGAACTATGATGAGAAATTAAGAGGTTAACTATGACGTTCACGTGAGACAACCATATTAAATCTCTCCTCAACAACAAACTGTTACATGGATTCATGAATCTTCTTTTGTTCTTTCTTTGTATCATGTTTTGTTGTCTATGAAAATCATGCATGAGAAATTCATTTTCGTTATTTTAAGTAAAACATGATGCATGATTCATGTACAATGCTTAATAAACAAAACATGCATTTATCATATCCTTAATTCTAACAAACAATATCAACCAAGCACACAAACAACCCTCAAATGAATTGAGGTCGGTGTATTGTGCATTACACTCCAAGCAGTCCAGTATATCAAAGCATTAACAAATAATAATCTTAATCTTTATAATGTAGTCTCCCTTAAGGGCCAATCACATGCTTAGGTCTTTAGCTTCAATATAATCACTTTATCACTTAACCTTCACCACTTAGCAATATGGTAATCCTAACAAAATAAAAGAGAACACAATTCAAAGTCTTGGAAAAATGTCATGTTTTGTAGTAACTTTAAACTGCTGTAACTCGAGCTACACCAATCCAATAAATTTGATTCAGGTGACATAATTCTCCTTAGGATGTCTAATATAAATCATTAGAACAGGTAGGATCCATTTTACGATCATAAATCATTGATAAATCTCAATTTCCTAAAATTGTTCCAAACTATAACTTTTCAAGTTACTGCTATAAAACAGAAACTTCAAAATTCTATATCTAGAGTTCTACTAATCCGAGTGAGACAAATGAGGTGTCTATTTAATTCTTAAGATATCTACTTCGATTCACCAGAAGACGTCAAAATCATTTGAGACCTCTAGACTTACGTTATATACCTAACCCTAAAATTGCTCATAATAGTCCGATTTTTGCATCACTTTGTATTAAGATTCACCAATATGCAAATTTTACCATTACGAAACTTACCCTCAGCTTAGAAATGATATTAGGGTATAAGTGAATACCTTTGAGCAGAGAAACTCGAACCAAAACCTTTTGGGTCGAAGGTTCTCTCATTTCTTCCTTTTCTTGCTTCTAGAGTACACTAAACCCACTTTAAATGCACTAATTCTTCACAAACTCTTTAATTCACAAACTCTATCTTCCAAAGATAGAGAGAAATAGGGAGAAAAGCTGAAGAATTTCGTGGGTTTCTCTGTAAATGAAACCCTCTAATTAACTTAAACATTTGAAGAAACTAAAGAATGTAGAGGTGACACGAAATAGCATGAGGTGTCACCATTAACTTAATCCAAATCCTTAGTTGCTCACTTAGTAATTCAATCACAATTCAACATATTCAACATTATCATTATCCAAAGTGAAAAAGAATAAATAACATACATATACACTACACAACCATAATGTACAAAAAGTGTGGGTGTTACAGAGACGAACAACGGAGAATACTTAACAACTTTTCCCATTGGCGAAACCATAAGACTCACTATTTTGGGAAAAATATTGTTCTCAGTCTCAATATTCTCTTGAAAAATAAAAATATCGTGACAATTATAATCTTGGAAAAAAAAAAGGTATGGAGTTCATTTTGAAAGCACGAGTTTGTGCAACATTTGAGTATCCTGCAAGATATGGTAGCTGCAACCCTTAACAAAAGCACTAGCTGAAAAAAGCACCAAATTCAATGAAAACGTGGGTCATCCCAAACAAGTGTCCTTGCAACAAGGATGAAATGCCAATAGCTATCAATAAAGTCATGTCCAGCAATGTTTGAATATACTCAAGTAAATAACTAAATTGGAAAACTTTTGTAAGAATATTAATTAAAAAAAATTGTTGGCAATAGACGTGTGGGGTGAGAGTAATTCTTAGATAAAGGCATCCTCAAACAATAACCTTGATCCTTCTAAAAATTCACTAATAAAAAGAATAAAACTGTCTCAACATGAAATATGTGTAACATGAAAAACACATTCTTGATTGAAACTGCACAGCACACTAAGACACCCACAGAGGTTAGACGAAGTTAGGGCAAGCGACCCGATACAAGGAATAATAACACATTCATCAACAAAAAAATAGTGCCAAAAAAATAATACAAATAATAAAAACCAACATTTTGTAAATTGAAAAATTTCATGTGAGAATTAGTTCAAAATAAGCATTTAGAAAAGTATGAGAAATTAATAATCAAAATCTCCATCTCAAGTTCTCAACCAGCATACATCACGGCGCCGCTAAAATTTATGTTTGAAAAGTCCAACTAATCTTCCAAGCCTCTAAGCACTAATCAAACCTAGGTTTAAGGTGAAAGAGTAGTTTTCTAACTTAAATTTGCAGCATGCCAGATAGGGGTGGACGTGGTCCGGTTCGGTCCGGTTTTTGGAGGAAAAATAAACGGACCAATAAATTCGGTTTTTAAAATTTAAGACCATAACCAAAATTATAGAGAANAAAAGAGTAGTCAATTCACGAGATGCAACTTTCTTGAGACTTGAGACTGTAAATTTTTCAACTAGGGTTTAATGCAATCGTAAATTATTGTAGAAATTAATTTGTAAAAGGAAATAGGGTTTCAATTTAGGGCAACGATTAACTCAGCCGATTATAACTATCACCCCTTTTTTAGTAGCACCAACGTTTCAAGCTCTGATCATAGGAAAGTATAATAAAGCAAATAAGGAAACCAAATGAACATGAAATGGTTAAATTAAGTACAAAAGTACAAGGTTAGAAGGATTGGTGGAACCCTTATTTCACTCTTACTATCTTCATATTTATAAAACAATCACTGCTATTTAGACTATTCGATTGCCACTGACATGTATTGGGGCAACATAAGGGATCAGCCCTTTGGCCCGACATGTTTCAATTGCACCCGTGAACATCTCTGCCAAGCTGTACTTGAACTCAAACCCTAAATCTGTCAACTTCTTTGAAGAGAAATCAACCAGATTTAAGTTCTCTTCAATTCCACCGAACCTGGAAGATGATGCCCAGATCAACTCGAGAACTCGATCTAACTGCTTACCTGTGGGAATATTGTATTCTGGGTATTTTTCTTTAAGCAGATTTGCGATATCATGGATATTTGCATTGTGGGAGGAACAAATGTATCTCCCCTCAGCTTTAGGGTTCGCATATAAGAAAATATGAGCATTGCAGAGGTCGTCCAGATGAACATACTGGCATTGCTTTGTTATAGAGTAATGGCTTTCAGTTCCTGCAAATATTAAGGGAAAAGAAAAGTATGGGTAGTTAAGCAGATATTACGGAAATATAAAAGCTTTAAATGGAGAACAAGAGAATAAAAATACTGGTAATTAGGGCAAGTCCAGTGATCATGAAAGAAATTGAAATTTGGAAAATTGAATTTCTTGAGAGGAGAAAGAATAAAATTTGGAAGAGATAATAACTTATGGACTCTTGTTTCTTTTTTATTTCATTCAGTCATTATTTATAATAGAAAGTGACATAAATTACATTAAAATAAAATAAAATAGTAACTCTTATACTAATAATATTTTTGACATTTCGTTACTAAAGCANATATTTGCCCAATCCATTGTAGTAGGAGGTTTGTCTCCACTAAATTCACCAATATAATTGTTGTCGGTTTCCATTAGCTTGTCAAAAGTTTTCTCAAATTTTTCGGCGTTTGCTAACATCAAATATGTAGAATTCCATCTCGTGCATACATCGAGAGAAACATTACATTTGCATGCAATCTTAACATTCTGAACACAAGACTTAAAATTTTTTAACCTTGCAGGTGAAGATCGAACGTACTTAACTGCTCTACGTACTCTGCTAATACTTTCTTCGTGATCTTTCAAGCCATCACATACAATCAAATTCAATATATGAGCAAAACAACGCATATGCATGTATTCTCCATCCAAAAGCAAGTCATTCCAGTTTCGAACACATTTAATCAAATAAGAAATTGCAACATCATTTGCAAAAGCATTGTCAACTGTAACAGTCATCACATTTTCAATTTTACATTCTAACAAATATTCTTCAATTTCTCTACCAATCGTCTCCCCTTTATGATTCGAAATCAAACAGAAATTCAAAATCTTCTTATGCATAATTCAATCACAATCAACATAATGAGCAGTTAAAACCATGTAACTTAAATTTTGAATAGAAATCCATATATCTGTTGTCAAACATACTCGTTGCGAAGTTGATTTAAAGAACTCTTTCAACTTCATTTTCTCTTGTTCGTATAGGTTGCAAACATCACGAGCAACGGTTCTTCTAGAAGGTATGAAAAACTTTGGTTGCACATATTGAAATAATGCTTTAAAACCCGCTTTTTCAACAAAATTAAATGGTAATTCATCTGTAATTACCATCTTTGCAAGCAGTTCTCGACAAGTTGCAACACTAAAACATGAAAGTTGCTGTTTTCTGTTATCCATATTTTGAAAAGATAAAGTCTTTTGTTTCATGTCTACCTTCACCAATAATTTAGCACAAATTCGAGTGTGTTTTTTCAAACTCGATGTCCCATTTTTAATTATATCACATGCATATTCCTTTCCGCAATGATTGCATTTGGCTCTAGGGCTAGAATTCTTATTATCACCATTTTCAATGATAGTAAAATGATTCCATACTTCTGATTTTTTCACTTTTTCTTTACGAACACCGGCAATAGAAGAAGTAGAAGGAATCTTTGTATTTTCATTGCTACTTTCGGTTTCCATCCTATGAATATAAGAACTTATTAAACCAAAGATCGACTAATAGTCAAATCAAAAATATTATAGTAAAAAATCAAAGCATTAACAAAATCAAAGCATTAATAATCCATAAGATAAATCAAAGCATTAATAATCCAGAATTATCCATTTAAATCATTTGAAATTAAAATAAATCGTGCATACCTAATCTTTTACTACTTCAGCGGGTCGACGAGAGCGAGACGACGATGGCAGGGTACTGCGGTGGAATTAGGGTTTCACCAGCTTTGGCTGGAAAACGCGTAGGGTAAAGGACCCTACAAAGCTAGGGCAGTTATGGAGGAGGAGAAGAGGAACCCCATAAATGGAGGGCATGTGAGGGTAGGGGGAAGGAACGACAAATATTGTTCAGGGTTTCGAAGGAGGAGGAGGATGTGGAGTTGTGGACCTGTAGAGGAGGCTGAATTTCGGGAGCCGGGAGGAGGAGGGCTGCTGGCTCAGGCTGCGTAAGTGCGTAGTTAGTAGTTTAGGGTTTCAGTTTTTAGGTTTTTAATTTTATGGATTGGTCCGGTTTTCATGGTTTTTGTCTAAAAAAACCGAAAACCAGACCAACAAATATGGTTCTTTGATTTTTAACCCGGTTTTAAATTTTTTTAAGAAAAACGAACCAGAACCGGACCAAAGATGTCGGTTCTGGTCCGGTTCTTTGGTTCGGGCCGGTTTTGTCCACCCCTAATGCCAGAGAAGAACCAAGAGTTCCTTACCTACACCATTATGACTGAAACGCTTACCCCTCCAATAATGATGATTGAAAATTTATCAGATTTTACAGAAAAGATTAGTCAGTTCACGAGATGCAACTTTCTTGAGACTTAAGACTGTAAATTTTTCAACTAGGGTTTAATGCAATCGTAAATTATTGTAGAAATTAATTTGTAAAAGGAAATAGGTTTAGGGCAACGATTAACTCAGCCGATTATAACTATCACCCCTTTTTTAGTAGCACCAACGTTCAAGCTCTGATCATAGGAAAGTATAATAAAGCAAATAAGGAAACCAAATGAACATGAAATGGTTAAATTAAGTACAAAAGTACAAGGTTAGAAGGATTGGTGGAACCCTTATTTCACTCTTACTATCTTCATATTTATAAAACAATCACTGCTATTTAGACTATTCGATTGCCACTGACATGTATTGGGGCAACATAAGGGATCAGCCCTTTGGCCCGACATGTTTCAATTGCACCCGTGAACATCTCTTCCAAGCTGTACTTGAACTCAAACCCTAAATCTGTCAACTTCTTTGAAGAGAAATTAACCAGATTTAAGTTCTCTTCAATTCCACCGAACCTGGAAGATGATGCCCAGATCAACTCGAGAACTCGATCTAACTGCTTACCTGTGGGAATATTGTATTCTGGGTATTTTTCTTTAAGCAGATTTGCGATATCGTGCATATTTGCATTGTGGGAGGAACAAATGTATCTCCCCTCAGCTTTAGGGTTCGCATATAAGAAAATATGAGCATTGCAGAGGTCGTCCAGATGAACATACTGGCATTGCTTTGTTATAGAGTAATGGCTTTCAGTTCCTGCAAATATTAAGGGAAAAGAAAAGTATGGGTAGTTAAGCAGATATTACGGAAATATAAAAGCTTTAAATGGAGAACAAGAGAACAAAAATACTGGTAATTAGGGCAAGTCCAGTGATCATGAAAGAAATTGAAATTTGGAAAATCGAATTTCTTGAGAGGAGAAAGAATAAAATTTGGAAGAGATAATAACTTATGGACTCTTGTTTCTTTTTTATTTTATTCAGTCACTATTTATAATAGAAAGTGACATAAATTACATTAAAATAAAATAAAATAGTAACTCTTATACTAATAATATTTTTGACATTTCGTTACTAAAACAGCTATAACTTTCTCCATACTACTTGGAATGATCTGAAATGTAAACCAATGAAAACTAGATATCTGATGCATAACAATTCATAGGTCAGACGTTAAATTTAGTGATTGTTTGCCCTTTCAAAAGTCACTCTAAATATGCTCTAAAAAATTGATGAATTTTATTATTATTAACTTAATTGAGTTTAATACTTAACAAATTCTTCCCTTAAACTCAAACTTTTCTGATTGTCTTCTCCACCATTGCCTTGAATTTTTTGAACACCTCAAATGTCTTGGATTTTCCCAACTCGATAGGTCTCCTTGCACTAACATTCGACTTTCTTTTAAAAATGTGTCATTGCTTGCTTGTCAAGTACACAACCTTGACAAAACTTGTTAATAAAATCAATATGGGGTAGCTCATGGAAGATTTCCTTCTTTGCTACCTCTTTTAGCTCACCGTAATGTAGATGTTCATTGACGATTTCCTTCGTTACTATCTTTTGAATATCTTTCAAGTTGATTTTGAACATCCAATTTTTTGTCATCTCCACATGAACGAGTAATCGACCATGTTTATCCTTCAAATGCAACATCCGATCTTTCATAAAAACCGAACACCCTTTCTCTAATAACTGCCTCATGCTAAGAATATTGTTATTTAATTCCGGTTCATAGTAGACATCCTCTATAATACCTTCTTTTTCATTTTTTTTGGAAAATCCTATTTTTCCTCGACCTTTGACTTGGACTTTCGATGCATCTCCAAAAGACACATGTCCTTCTCCTATCTCTTGCATATCAACAAAGAGATATTTGTTCATGCACATATGATTGCTAGCACCGGTGTCGAGGTACCACACCATATCGCTATTTGGAGTGGAGCCTTCATGGGCCATCATGAGAACACCATCATTTTTGTTCTCATCTTTTGCGATTAGATTTACGTTTTCTTCCACCTTCTTCTTTTCTGAGTAGCAATCATTTGCGTAGTGTTCATATTTTCCGCATCTGTAACATTCGATATTTGGTCAATTTGATTGACCACCTCTTCCATGAGCGCGGCCTCGTCCACGCCAATTTTGTTGGCTCGTTTATCCTCTGTCCTCATAGTTATTTCTACCACCACAACCTTTTCTGCGATTGGAACCGTGACCTCCACGACCACGTTCTCTTCCTTGGTTGTATTGCGTATACAATGCCTTATCTTCCTCGAGGATTATCTTTGTTTGTAAGGTCTCCTCCAAGACTTCTTCTTTGTTTTTCTTCTTTTGTTATTCATGCGCTTCAAGAGAGCAAGCGAGTTCATCGATAGACATTTTTCCAAGTTCTTTGACTCTTCGATTACACATACGACATTCTCAAAATCGTTCTTCAATGATCGGAGAATTTTCTCCACAACTCTTGCATCCGTGATAATTTCTCCATTTCATTGGAGTCGATTCGCTACTGTTTGCACACGAGACATCTTCCTAGTCCTTCAACTTCATGGACTCCAACTGGCCTCATAGAGTTTGAAGACACACTTGTTTGACTCGATCCACACCTTTGAACACTTTTTGCAAAGTTTTCCATGCTTCCTTCGAAGTTTATGTACTAGCAATTTTCTCAAAACTCAACTCATCTACCTATTGGAATAAGAGATAGAGAGCAATATTTTATCCTTCATTCGCATTTCTTTCAGTGCTTTCAATTGGTTCGTTGTGGATGAACTAATATTTTCTTGCTCCTCGTAGCCATTTTCGACTACTTCCCATACATTTCTTGCACCGAGCAAATCACGCATTTTAATAATCCAATTGCGGTAGTTCATCTTAGTAAGTCGTGGCAGCGACATTTGCCACAACGTTGAGCTCCCATAGTTCGACATAACTCTCATACCAATTTGAAACAAATCGGAATTTGGAAAACTGAGTTTCTTGAGAGGAGAAATAACAAGATTTGGAAGAGAGAATAACTTGTGAACTCTTATCTCTTTTTTATTTCATTCAGCCACTATTTATAATACAAATTTACATAAATTACATTAAAAATTAAATTAAATAGTAACTCTTATACTATTGATTTTTAAAAACTCTCATAATAATGTTTTTGACTTTTTGTACTAAAGTGTAATAACTTTCTCGACACTGCTCGGAATGACCTGAAATGTGAACCAATGGAATTTATACATCTGAGGCATAGAAATTCATAGGTCACACGCTAAATTTAGTGGTTGTTTACCATTCCAAAAGTCAGTCTAAATATGCTCTAAAAAGCTGATGGATTTTATTATTATTAGTTTAATTAAGTTTAATGCCTAACTGAACAAGCTAGGTGGCATTGATGGCATGAGAAACGGGCCGATGATAAGGGGAATTATGCTAATGAAATCTAGGTTTTGTTCTTGAGCGAATTTCCATACAGCCGTCTCAGCTAATGTTTTGGACACGAAATACATCTGAACCAGCTTTGGAAAATAATCAAATAAAGAAAATAATAGAAATTTTTATCGATTTTCGGAAGATTTAAAGAGGAGCTTGTTTAAGTAAGCGTGTTGATAGACATAGGATGAAGAAATGAAAGAAGATTAACCCATCTCGTCATCTTTTCAGACCAGCAAAATTGGACGTCGGTCCAACAATTTTCATCGTACGATTTCTTCCGATCTTCTCGAATCCCAACAGTTCTGGCAGAGGAAGTAAACACCAATCTCCGAACAGTTTTTGCCTCCTTACACGCCTTCATTATGCTTAGCATTTCACTGATCGTCTGCTTAATCACTTCGTTCTGCGAAGATAATCTTGAGACTCAAGTCAGAACGAGAAATGAACGTTGAATTTGAACAAAAACTGTTGTGGAAGCTCAGGCGATTTCAAATAGCGTGTAAGCTATTGTACTAAAAAATTACACTAGATAGATTCTCAGGTAAGAGAGGTGGGTCACAACGGACCACTAAAAACCAAGTCTTACCTAGCCAGAATTATCCTAGTAATTTAATAGTATAATAAATCACAACAACTATACCCGACAAAATAACAAACGGCTATTAAATAAAGCAATAAAAGAAACACCAAAATTTAATGAGGTTCGGCCAAATATGCTAACGTCCTCGGACACTGCAAAATATATTTCACAAGGAAATATTACAAAGAGAGAAGCAGTAAGACCAAAATTCCCAAAGAGATATAAGTAATTTTTGAATGAGATGATTTGAATGGAGGGGGGATGAGCTATTTATAGGGTTTAGCTTCCACCCCCATTTCTTGAATTCCCGATGTGGGATGGGAGAGGAAGCCAAAAGTCAATAAATCTCCACCTTGACTTACTTCTCAATCCCACCTAAAAACAAATCTTCTCGATCAGAAAAATTTTGCAGTGTCTTCAAATTTGCACCGTCAGACACCTACTCAAATTCGCAGGATATTAACCAAGTTTAAACAATGTTCAAACTTGGTTCTTGTAACCACTTTATTCATCATATCTGCAGGATTCTCCAAAGTATGAACCTTCTGGAGAAGTATCTCTTCGTCCTTTAGAATTTTCTGCACGAAATGATAGCGAACATCAATATGTTTCGTCCGTGCATTAAAGACTTGATTCTTTGCCAAATGAATAGCATTCTGACTGTCAGAATATACCTCAAGTTGTTTCTGACCAACTCCCAAGTCTTTTAGCATTCCATGAAGCCAAATAGCTTCCTTTACAGCTTCTGTAATTGTCATATACTATGC
>QAOC01007665.1:1515-34715 GCA_003255005.1 Begonia fuchsioides | reverse complement strand
TTTTTTCGGATCGAGTTGTCACAATAATTATAGGTTTTGGGTCACTCTTTGATTTTAAATTTGAAACCAAAGACAAAATAGGTCGGGTTTTCTTAATTACAAACTCAACCCAATCCGACCTAGTGGTGGCATTCGAGCGAGCAGGCTCGCTAGCTCGCTCGGCTGGCTCGACACTGTAGCAGTCCGAGCCCGTAATGAGCCCGGCATGTCGGCTCGTTCGAGCTGGCTCATGGACTCGACAACACCGAGTCAACCGATCTGGATCGCAAGCCAGCTAGCGAGCTGGCTCGGTAGGCTCGGAATACCTGGATCGCGGTCGACACTTAGTCTAACAGCGGTCGACACTTAATCTACTGGTAGACGACAAAGTGTCGACCGCAGATAGCAAAGAGTCGACCGGTAGACGACAAAGTGTCGACTGACGTTGGAAAAATGGTCGACCGGTATAATGTAACAGCTAGAATTTCCATATTCAACGGTAACATCCGGTCGACCTTGGAAATATTGTAGGTCGACCATGTTAGCTTTAAAAGTGTTTTTAAAGCAATCAATTGTCTTTTATGATAACTATGTAAGATGAGCGTGAAAGATAAAATAAACTTTTTACAATGCTTAAATCAGACTTAACCATTCATGAGAAAAATCATCTTTGAAGGGTACAATTAAAGTCTAACAATTTGTTTAAGTGCTGCAAAAATTTCATATATATATGCAGTTTGTGTCGACCCTTAGCTTGTTTGTGTCGACCATTGTACAATCCAGAAACTTAGCGTTCTTAGTTTGTGTCGACCCATAGATTTTATGTCGACCATTGTACAATCCAGAAGCTACCCCTATTGTTGATTGTGTCGACCCCTAGAGTGTTTGTGTCGACCCTTGTTCAGTCTTTCCGATTGTGTCGACCCACTCATAAATCTTGTGTCGACCCTTCTTGCATTTACATGTCGACCCAACCCATTTTGTGTCGACCTCATCCGAACTTGTGTCGACCCAAGCTTTTCCAGAGATAAATCCTTTAGTGTTTGTGTCGACCCCAACAGTTTTTGTGTCGACCCCAGCTTTTCCAGAGAAGGATTCTTCAAGGTTGTGTCGACCGCACAAACATTGTGTCGACCCCAACATTTTCTAGAGAAGACTTTGTGTCGACCCCAATAGGATTTGTGTCGACCCAATTTAGCAGACCAGCACCAACGGTTAGAATATTCTCAACGGCTATATTCTTGATGTGTCTACCTGCTAGTGCTTGTGTCGGATTTGTGTCGACCCAACTAGACAGATCAACATCAAATCTATAAATAGATGAAGCGATCTCATTTGAAAAAAAAAGAGATTTTTGACGAAGAGAAATCGAACTCAAACTCTGGCAAATTTATTTTCAAATATCTCTCTTACTCTCTCATCATTGTATTCATCTTTGATCATCATTCTTGTGATCGAGAGAGTCGGTTTAGAAACCGCAAACTTCCTAAACACTCTTATTGAGGAATTCATTGTAAAAGAGGTGACGCTCCTTCAAGAAAAGAGTCATTGTAAAAGGGGTGACGCTCCTTCAAGAAAAGAGTTAAAAGGTTTGGTTGACACTCGTAAGCCAATCGGAGTGAAGCTCAAGGTTTGAGTGAGAAAGATCTTCAAGGAGGTACCTTGAAGCGCGGACGTAGGCAAGGTTAGCCGAACTGCGTTATCAATCCAGTGTCACTCTATTACTCTAAATTCTTATTTATTTGTTTAAGTATTCTGAACTAGAGTTTAGAAATAACTAAACAATTCGCACGAACTTGACTTAGTAAACGAAAAAGTTTAGTTAACCTAATTCACCCCTCCCACTTAGGTTAATCTTGATCCTACAGACCGAATGTAGCTGTTATGAGGGAATTCTACAGGTCGACCGGATGTAACATCCGATCGTTGTAAAGTCATCACGCTCAAAAGCCTTCTAGCTGTTGACACTCTGTGCTTCCATTAACAATCATCAACAAATCTGTGAGCGGTATCAAAATAGAATTTTTTTTAAAATACTTCATTGTTCATTTGTTTGTTATGGATTCACCGCCGAAATACGTAGAATTTGAATTGTTTATGTCTTCTGACGATGAGGTGCAATAAGTTGCACCTATGAATCTGGCATTTTCAGTCAGATTGACACATACATCTGCACAAACATCCACGTCTGCCCCTCGAGCTAAGAAATCGAAAACGTCGGAAGTATGGAAACATTTTGAAATCGTTGAAGTGAACGTAGGAACGAAAATAAAAAATAGGGCACAATGCAATTATTGTGTCAAACATTATGCTTATGAATCCACCACTAGTACAATGAATCGACATTACAAAAAATATCACGAGCACTTGCACTCGAAAGATCGTATGCAATTGCAATTAAACACTCTTAGTATCAGAAATTTTATTTATTCGCATGATATAATGCGAGAAGGTGCTGCAAAATATGTGGCACAATGAGAGTTACCTCTCTCAATGTTTGATCACGAGTGAACCGTAACATTTATACAACAATACATTAATCCAAGTTTTAAGCGAATTACTCGCAGTACATTGCGAGGCGACATAATAAAATTGTATGACAAAATAAAAAATGACTTGCTTCTTTTATTTTCGCATGCTCTCACGATGTCAATATGTATTACTTCTGATTTGTGGAGTGCACCCAATGTACTCGGCTATATTGTTGTGACTTCGCATTTCATTGATGCAAATTGACAACTTAATAAACGCATTTTAGGTTTTCAGAGTTGTGAATACTCTCATAGTGGTATCACAATTTATCGATACATTGTTGATATTCTACAAGAATACAATATAAGAGATAGAATTTTTAGTATTACGTTAGATAATGCTTCCGCTAATGATGTTTGTGTTAATCAATTTAAAAAATATTTTCATTTCGATAGTACTCAGTCTTCCCTTTTTCATATGCGGTGTGTTTGCCATATTTTAAATTTGATTATTAAAGATTGCATGCAATTTGTATCACCGCATATTGATGCAATTAGAGGTGCAATTTCGTTTATTTCTTCGTCAAACGCCCGACAACAAGAGTATCAAGAATTTTGTATAGCGGCTAACCTCAAACTTAGAAAATTAAAAACCGATGTTTCAACTCGGTGGAACTCAACATATCTAATGTTAGAAAATGCTAGACCGTATTGGAACGTCATTTGTGATTTTATTAGTCAAAAGACACAATGTTTTACTTTGGATATTTGTAGTTGTGATATGACTAATCTATTTCTCGAATTTTTGCAACCATTTTTTGAAGCCACCAAAGAATGCTTGAGAATTTATTACCCGACTACGCATCTTGTGCTTCCGTGGTTCGTAAGATTGACTTCTACTTTTGAAAGATATAAAAAAATTGATGCATTTAATGAAATCGTAACTTCAATGGAATTTAAATTTCAGAAATATTGGCTTCAAGTACCTTCTATTTTTTCATTTGCTAGTATTATGCATCCGAAATATAAAATCAAGGGCACAAAGTTGATGCTTGATAAAATTTTGGAGAACCTAGGTTTCGCCCCCGTATGCAGTCCAAACACATTGCGTAGCGACCTTGCTACTTTGTTTGGTACTTACCAAACTAGATTTTTCGGTGCACGAACTCGGACTTCGTCCGATGTGGCATCGACGTCGGGTGGTAGTTCTTGTTTTTCAAGACCACTAAATGTTATGGATGCCATTGACACCAAACTAGAAAGCGATGTGCATTCATATGTTTTCGATAAGAGTGAACTCGACGTGTATTTGGAGTCTCGAGTTCAAATTTCTCGAGACGAGGCATTCGACATATTAGGTTGGTGGAAATCCAACGCAGCCATGTATCCCATGCTCTCGAACATGACACGAGATTTACTAACACCGCATGTCTCAACTATAGCTTCAGAGTCGGCTTTTAGTGAAGGTGGACGCGTGTACGAAGATCGACGAGGAAGTCTGGCACTGGAGCTCGTGGAAGCACTCATTTGCATGAAGGACTGGAGCGACGCAGTCATGAGGGACAAACAACGAGAGGGCGCACTTTCAGAAGAGTTCAAGAACTTGGAATTTGAAGACTAGCTGCGACGTTGTACATTAGGAGTTCAAGAACTTTTAATTTCTTGTACGCGTGTACATTTGTGATTTCTTGTAAACGTTAACAATTGTAATCGTTTGATATTTTGCACATGATTGACCCTTAGATGGGTGTCAACCTAGTTAGGATGCATATAAGGTGTAGTGATGCAAATGTCAACAATGCTAATGTAAGCAACTTTCCATTCTTCTTTCGGTTGGTCATTTTCCTGAAATAAGAGTAAGTGTCGACCGCATTAATACATGGTGTCGACCGCATAGCTACATGGTGTCGACCGCAGATCCACTTGGTGTCGACCGGATGAATACAATGTCAACCGTATATATACGAAGGTGCCGACTGCACCTTCGCCAGGACGTTGGAGGTGTCGACCGTATACCAAGGTGTCGACTTCATCTCATTCCAGAGCATTTTTTGGTGTCGACCGCCGCTCATCCAGAGCATTTTATGGTGTCGACCGCATACTAAGGTGTTGACCGCCGCTCATGCCAGAGCATTTTATGGTGTCGACCGCATACCAAGGAGTCGACCATAACTCATTCCAGAGCATTTTATGGTGTCGACCGCATACTAAGGTGTCGACCACAACTCATTCTAGAGCGTTTTATGGTGTCGACCGCATACTAAGGTGTCAACCGCAACTCATTCCAGAGCGTTTTATGGTGTCAACCGCATACTAAGGTGTCGACCGCCACTCATTCCAGAGCGTTTTAGTTATGATTTCTTCATGTTTTCGCCCTTGTTTGTGCCGAATCGTCAAGTGTAGAGGTAACTATCACTTCTCCTCATCTATTTTACCTATTCGTTTGAAATGACATCGACATTGTGTACAAAAAAGTGTAAATTATCAAAAAAATCCAAGGTTTCCTCCATTTCGATTCCGGAGGAACCTATTGTAGGGCCCTTGTTCGATTCTAATTTGTACCTTGATTTAGAATGTCAACAAAATTTTTTATCTGATATCCAATGCAAGTCCATTATTCCAAGCCATATTTCCAACCGAATTCCATCTGTAACCTACCAATTCACGAGTTATTCAATCGTGTTGGTGTGTCTGATTTGTTTCAATTCCGGGGACCGTATTACAAAACCTCAATTCGCATGTTTTATGCCAATTTTTCGTTTTCACCAAACCCTTTACAAGTGTCTAGTTATGTGTACGGAGAACACATAACTATCACGTCTCGTAAGCTCAACGAGATGTTGAACTGCATAGGCAACGAGAGAGCCCCTCGCTACTACGAGCCTTTCACCGAGTCTCCTTGTGTCGAAACGAGTGAATACACTCAGTTTCTCTGCTCTGTTGTGAAAAATCCTGATACTCACCTTCCCCCTAAACCAAAAGTCAATGACTTGAACGTCACGGCTCGTCTTGTGCACCACATGATCTCCTACAACCTCCTACCTAGGGATGGTCATAGGGATCACGTGAGTGATATGAATTTGCACATTCTTTACCACATTTTCACTGGAACCAACTTTAACGTTGGTTATGTAATTTTAAAAATGATGATTGATCTTTTTGAAAACTCGTCCAAGTCAATGCCGTTCAACCTTTTGTTGACGAAAATTTTTCACCAACACGGTGTCAACTTTCATTTTTCTGAGACACCTCTCCCAGTTAGGAGAGTCGACACCTATACCAAATCTACCCTTGCGAGGATGGGTATTGTAGAAAACACCGACGACGAGTGGATATTGAAAGCCGATCATCCGGGTTCGACATCATAGCCACTCCAACACGAGGGCGCTGAGCAAGACCAAGAACAACAAGCTGAAGCAACTAGTCGTCCTCGTCAATCAACAACCCGCTAGATTGAATGTTTTTGCACGACCAGCAGGAATTTTTGGAGAATTCATTTGAGAGAGTCCACCGGCGGCTTGACACAATGGATGCCCGCATAGCAACATTGGATCGGTGGTTCGACGAGGCACAAAATTGACACTGGGCTGGAATTTTTACCAACTCGTCGGAGGCGGAGGCCACACCCACAACTGCTCCATCTCCATCGGACGATCCCCCTGTGAAGTAGATTCGTTCTTCTGCAATCATTTCGAACAATTGGAAGACTTTTTTGTAACTTATTTCACTTTTTATTTAACACAATAAATGATTCCGGGGTTTATATTTCGATTCGTACAATGCATGATTATTAATTGTTAACTCTTTCACGAATTAATTTCAAATCGCATGTTATATATGTTGAATGCTATTGATTCGATGTTTCGATGCTATTGTTTTCGAGTTTCTTTGAGATATTGATTCGATGCTATTGTTTTCGTGTTTCTTTGGCATAATGGAGACAATATATACAAACGTTATCATGCAAATTTTTTTTTGGATTGAAGAAAACAATAGGCATAAATATTTCATCAAAATTTAAAATTATATAATACGGAAAGTTATAATACATAAAATTACAATATACGAAAAACAAATTTCTATGTTGGGCTCGTTTAGCTCGGCTCGTTTAGGCTCGAGGCTAGCAAGCCGGCTTGAGCCAAATTTTTTTGAAAAAAAGCTCGATCGAGCCTGCTCGAATAGGCTCGACAGGCTCGGGTCATTTGGCTCGACGAGCCGGCCGTCTAGGGCTCGAGCCGGCACGATTGCCAGCACTAATCCGACCCATGCTCATCTCTAAAGGCGATACATTAAAAAAATTATAATTTATACATTAATTCCATTAATTATTTGACAAATTTTAATAGTAAACATATGACATTCATAATGGTTGATTAAAGAGTTTTCGTAGTGAAAAAAATTCATAATTGAATAATTAGACAAAATTTTAGAGATAGTTAAAATTCCACGAAGAAGATATTCAGGGGCAAGCAGCAATGAAGGACTCATTTCATTGTTTCCTCCGTTACTACTTCTAGCAAAACTTAAAACAAATGCAAGATAATTTTTTATTTTTTTAATATTTATTTGTGGCGTGAACGTGCACGTGGGGTAAAACTGTCTGCCCTTCGTTCACCCAAGGATGGCTAACCTCCTGCTCTCGCGGTGAGGCCAACACGCCTAGGGGTGGGCGTCGGATCAGATTGGATCGGATTGTTGCCGATCCAATCCGATCCGACAATTTTTGGATTGGAGTTTTGGATCCGATCGAATCGGCTCCAAAACTCCATCCGAATCCGGTCCGATCCGAAGCTATTTGAAGTTATCGGATCGGATCGGATCAGATTGTTCATGAAGCAGACTCCGCAGAGGATCCCTGTTTTCCCTGCAATCCGAGAACCTAATCCAAAATATTTCATCCAAGATTCAAACTATCATCCAATATTCCAGACATACAACATAATCCAAAAATTTTGAAATGCATTCGTAATCCAAAACAATTCATCCATAATTCATTATAATTTAAAACTATCCATAATCTAAATACATCAATAATCCAAAACGATAATGTTTCATTCAAAACCAAAAGTCCAAAAACCATACAAAATAATCATACCATACAAAATAATCACAATCCGTCGTTTAGAGTTCAATAATCGGCTCTACGTCTCCCCCAGTTGCATTCTCCATAATTTCTACAAAAACACATAAAACATATTTATTAATATAACATCAATAAACAACAATGTTAATAAATAACCTGTAGTTGAAATATACCTTCGTCAATCGTTTTGTAATCTTCTGATACCTCCGACAAAAATGGAGTTTCAGATTCAGAACGGATCCAACTCTGAGTGCATATAAGGGTCTCCACTGTTTTTGGTAATAGAGAAGTACAGAATGAGTCAATAACGCGACCACCACAACTGAAAGCTGACTCCGACGGCACTGTAGAAATCGGAACAATTAACACATCCTTCGCTATCCGACTCAAAATTAGAAATTTATGGGAATTCAATTTCCACCATAGCAAAAGGTCTAGAGTATCAGAAAATTCTTCTACAGCATCGTGTAGGTAGACGTCAAGTTCCGACCTACTAATTCTGGACTCCATAAAAGATGACCCGGCGTATCTGGACTCCGTAAAAGATGACCCGACGTATAATCTAGAAAATAAAGGATCTTTTAGTAGTGGTGCACTAACATTGGACGAACTCGATGATTCGTCACTTGAACCCTTATACTCACTGTAAAGTCGGCGCAAAAGAACATCCACCTCGTGATAATATTCACGCCCCCGCTCGTCCCCCATAAGAATGATCAAACAAAGTTTTAACATATTTGCTTTGCATCGTGGATCCAAAACAACTGCAATCCACATAAGGTTATTCATTTTCTCGACGTCGCCCAAATACTTGTCGAATTTTGCAATCATGCCATTAGCCATTGAGCTCAACAATGGATTAGAACCTTCGACGTGCATTTGAATATTAAGCTTCATTCGACATACCTCACTAACATACATGTTGGAAGTCACATACGAGGAACCTGATACTGCAACCGTCGAATCATAGAAAATTTCCAAGAATTTGCTAAATTGACGAATATCCACCCAATCTTCGTCTGTGAGAAGCCCTTCTTCTCCCATATATGCCAAGAACTGAGTGTCGGATTCTGCAAGTTTGTCGAATGCAGCTGCATACTTCTCAGCTCTTTCCAACATAAGGTATGTCGAGTTCCATCGAGTAGGCACATCAGATGTCACATTGCCCTTAAATGTGATTTTCATCATGTCAATGCAACTTTTGAACTTCAGTAAACGTGCCGGTGAGGATTTGACGTACTTCACCGCCCTCCGTACTCGACCAATAGAAGCTTGATGCTCTTTAAGCCCATCATTCACAATTAAATTGGTGATATGAGCAAAGCATCGCACGTGAATGAAATCTCCATCCAAAACTAATCCATTCCAATGTCGCAAACTCTTAACCATATGTGCAATGGCCACATCATTAGAGGATGCGTTGTCTACCGTAATTGTGAACACTTTCTCAATCCCCCAATCACGCAAACAATGCTCAATTAATCTTCTAATAGTTTCTCCTCTGTGGTCATCAATCTGCCGAAAATTGATAATTTTCTTTTGCAATTTCCAATCTCTATCGATAAAGTGACATGTCAAAACCATGTAGTTTGTATCATGGGCCGACGTCCAAGTATCCGTAGTCAACCAAACTCTCTGATTACATCTCATAAAATATTCTTTCAAATGTTGTTTTTTCTTCTTGTAAATGCTCTCGATATCCCTTGACAACGACCTGCGCGAAGGTAAAACTAACTCTGGCCGGAGATATGCGCACCACTTTCTAAATCCTTCTTTTTCAACCATTCTCATCGGGAGTTCATCAGTTATAATCATACTCGCCAGTACTTCACGCGCCTCTGCTTGCGTAAAAGATGATACAGAAGATGAGCTTGCTTCTCCTTTAAGCTGCGTAAAAGGCAATTTCTTCTGTAATTGATCTGTGGCCGACCAATACTTGTTGCAACTCTTCAAATGTTTTGTCATATTTGAACTTCCCGCCTTCTTCGTATGACAGACATATTTTTTGCCACAATGGTTGCAGCTAGCTCTCGGATCCTCCGGATCACATCCATCAACCAATGTGAAATGATCCCAACATGCAGCCCTCAACGCTCTTTTTCTTGGATTAGTGGCAGGCTGAGTAGGATCGGTAGTTGTAACAGGAGTTGTAGATGTTGATTGTATCGTTGTGTCGATAGTTGCAGAAGTTGTACTTTCCATTCTGCAAAAAAACATTCAAACCAAATTTAAAATTATCAAATAACTTAGTCCAAAAAAAATTTAGAATATTTGACATTATTTCTAAGGTATAAAGGTATAAACAGATTTGCACTAAACATAAAGTCTCGGGTTTCTTACTATATAATTATATTTCACATATTCACAATGTAACAAACCATGATTCATTGATTTGCATTTTGCACTCACTGGATCCGACCCAATCGGCAACAATCCGATCGGATTTGCAGGACGCCCACCCCTTTGCAGTTTGCACTAAACCAATTTGACGGGCTAAATGCCTAAATAACTAAATCTATCTAGGGCTGGGCGCGGGTCAATTCGAGTCGGGTCAGGGAAAATCTTGACCCGACCCGAACCCGATAGGGGGAAAAAAGTTGACCCGATAACGACCCGACTCGATAAGGGAAAATCTTGATCCGACTCACTCCTTATCGGGTCTTTATCGGGTCCTTATCGGGTCAACGACCGTTAAAANCTAACGACCCGCAAACTTTCAGATTTTTTAAAATGTTGACCCGTGACCCGACCCGTTACGACCCGTTAACGTGCGGGTCAGGTTTGACCCGCGGGTCGGGTCGGGTTTGCCCGCCCCTAAATCTATCCACTGTTTTTCCTAACTCACAAATCCGAGAAGGCTTGCGTCGGGTTGGAGACTATCATAATTCATAGGTTCATACTCAATTCACAAATCCGAATCATCAAATTGTTAAGACTATCATATGTTCATACCTTACGAAATACGAATCACAAAGCTCGTGTTGGAGTTCGTCGGGGTTCGTCGGTTCACGGGGTTAGTCGGGTTGGAGTTCGTCGGGGTTCGTCGGTTCACGCGGTTCGTCGCGAGGTTTGTCGGCTTCGTCGTCGAGGTTTGGACTTCGGCGTCGATCGTTGGGGACTCGGGATTTCAGAAGGGCGAAGGGTTACGACTTACGAATTTGGGGATTTCGGTTTTGCAATTATAAAGTATAGTCAATCCGAATGTCGGATTGGATCGGATCAAATTGAATCCGATAACGATCCGATCCGATAAGAAATCCGATAGTCGGATCGAAACTCTCATTTGCCGATCGAATACCCTTGTCCGATCCGATCCGATCCGATCCGATCCGATCCGATCTGATCCAACCCGATCGGATTATCGGATTGGGTCGGATCCGCCCACCCCTAAACACGCCGAATAGGTTAGGGGCGAAAGTGTCTTTTCAGAATAATTTTAACCATTTATTATAAAGTATATTAATTGATAATAAACTACGAATATATATAATTATATGGGCTACGAGATATGTGTGAGTGAGAATTGAATTTTGGTACCGTCTTTGATGTACAGAGAAGGGGCCTGAAGCGGAATCGTTCCGTCTCGTTCCGTCTCGTTCGACAGTAGTTTGGAGCAATGGCGGAAGCCATTCCGCCACCGTCCAGATCCGCCATAAAACTCTTTTCCGATCCGTTTGACGACCAGCCGCTTTGGTTTAAGCCTGACCTCTTCCTCTCGCCCGAATTCGACTCTGAATCTTACATTTCCGAGCTTCGAACCTTTGTCCCTTTTGACACCCTCCGATCCCAGCTCCAGGCTCATGTTTCCTCCCTTAATCACGAGCTCATCGACTTGATCAACCGTGATTATGCGGATTTTGTTAATCTCAGCACCAAGCTTGTCGATGTCGATGCCGCTGTTGTGCGGATGCGCGCCCCGCTCCTTGAGCTTAGAGAAAAGATCGAGCAGTTCAGGTGCTCTGTAGAAGGATCACTTGTGGCTTTGCGGAATGGGTTGCGACAGAGATCTGAAGCTGCATCGGCCAGGGAGGTCTTGGAATTGCTACTCGACACTTTTCACGTTGTCTCGAAGGTAACTCCATCTGTGAATATTGTTGGGCGTATGGGGAACCTCAATTCCCATCAAATATACCATCGCAATTATGTTGATTGTGTAGTTTTCCAATTAGAGTCTATGCTTCCTTATATTTATTTCTTTTTCGACAGTCTGGTCTTTACATAAAGGATTAGATATTAAAACAACTAGCAGCAGGTTTTTCGTAGGTTCCTGGTAGTTGTATGATAAATATTCAAAAAGTGAAATTATTTAGCTCTAATTGTGGTTGAAAATGTATCAGGCTGCGGAGAGTATGTTTGCAGCACTAGGAAGTAGTTCTTGCTATCCAGTTGATTCTTGTAGTTTGATTGGCGTTTATATTCTCTAGTAATTGTTTTCACTTTAATATAGGTTGAGAAACTGATTAAGGAGCTACCAACTACGACTGAGGATTTGTCAAATGAAGATACATATTCAAAGGAAAGGAATTCCTTGAGAAATGAAACATCTTTGCAACACATTGAAAATGGGAAAAGTCTTAGAGAAACCCAAAGTATGTTGTTGGAAAGAATTGCTAGCGAAATGAATCGCCTAAAGTTCTACATTGCACAAGCACAGGTCTTCTCCTCTCTCTCTCTCTCATTGTCGTATTTGTGCAGAACTAACTCTAATTTTCTGTTTGCCAAAAAAAGTTGTTGGAGGGTAAGTTTATGAACGAGATCCAAAGAGAAATAATTTCAAATGTAAAATATCTGCAGGTGACATACTAAATTATCAAACTTTTAGCATCTCAGTGATGTATCAAGATTTCATTGGCAAATGAAAATATTCTTATTATAAGTTTTTCTAATCGCTCAATGCCATATCATTATTTCCTGTTCAGCATTGTTTCTTAAGTTTTACTTTACTTGAACATTTTTTAATTTGTTACTCAAAACTATCTCTACTATGCCAGTACAGAACCTACCTTTCATTCAAAACATGGAAAAAAGGATTCATAATGCCAGCATGTTGCTGGATGCAAGCTTAGGGCATTGTTTTGTTGATGGACTTGAACATCATGATGATAGTGCAATTTACAATTGCTTGAGGGCATATGCTGCCATTGACAACACCAGTAGTGCAGAAGAGATTTTTCGTACTACCATTGTGGCACCATTGGTTCACAAAGTTATTGCTCATGGATTGACGGACATGGCCGATGGTTCATCTGGAGACGACCTTGAGAATGACTATAAACAGATCAAAGAATCTGTTGATAAGAATTGCAAGTTTTTGATAGAAATTTCTTCAAGAGGTCTGTGTCTGTATCTGTGTTGTTTGCTCATCATTATAATATACTTTGTTATCATATATTGAGTCTTTTTTATCAATGTTTATTGTTTTGCGTCATTGTTTTTTTACAGAAAATTCAGGATTTCATGTATTTGACTTCTTGGCTAATTCAATACTTAAAGAGGTTCTCTTGGCACTTCAAAAAGGAAAACCAGGAGCTTTTTCTCCCGGAAGACCTACAGAGTTCTTGAGAAACTATAAGTCAAGCCTTGACTTTTTGTCATTTCTAGAAGGTAGAGATAGATTTATTTAATTTATGTATGTATATATATCTTATTGACCTTAGACAAAGCTAATCATTAATTTGATTTTTTTAGTTTCAATATCATTTTAAAAACTAAACATGATTTAATTTTTCTGTAAATGAAATTTTGCACCGAAGGCTACTGTTCCTCAAGACCTGCCATCATTAAATTTCGAGGAGAAGCTGTGTACAGTGACTTCTTGAAACAATGGAATATTGGAGTGTACTTCTCCTTGAGGTATAGAGCTCAGATCTTTTATTGATGTTGTTCAGANGCACCGAAGGCTACTGTTCCTCAAGACCTGCCATCATCAAATTTCGAGGAGAAGCTGTGTACAGTGACTTCTTGAAACAATGGAATATTGGAGTGTACTTCTCCTTGAGGTATAGAGCTCAGATCCTTTATCGATGTTGTTCAGAAACAATGACATTTGTTGATGAATTTTAGCCACTTTATGTAGCATTGTTCTCATGTTCAGGTTTCAAGATATCGCTGGTGCTTTAGATTCAGCGCTCAATACAGCAAGTCTAGTTCCTATTCAAAATTTACCGGCTGATGAAGCAAATTCTCAATTTCTGACTTTGAAACAAAGTGTAACTCTGTTAGGGAGCTTAAGAGCCTGTTGGAAGGAAGATGTTTTTCTCCTGTCTTGCTCTGACAAACTACTTCGCTTATCCTTGCAGCTTGTGTCAAGGTGAGTGTGCTTACCTTTGGCATTTTTTTCTTTAATTTAGAGAACACTCATGGCTTGGTTGTCCATTTGTAAATGCAATATAGATATTCAAATTGGTTATCAGCTGGGCTTGCATCTCGCAAGGTTGCAAATACGAGCTCCAATACAGGATTTCAGTGGGCAGTTTCAGCTGCCCTTGACGATTTCATTTATGTGAGCATCATATCTTGCTTTACACTTACATCTATAAAAGATATTGTTTACTAATACTCCATTGGATGAAGTATTCTGTCTCAAAAATGAATTCTATGTACTTCTTTAACCTTGTCTGCATCAGAAGATACTTTCTTCTTTTCCACATACTCTCAATAGTCTCCATCTCTATCAACTACAAATTAACAATTTCAGTTTTATGTCTAGATTATCCATGACACAAACTATCTTGCTACGGAGATCTGCAGTAATTTGTTGGAACATGTCCTCCAGCTTTTATCTTCATACTCCACTGATATTCTTGACTCCGTAAAGCAAAGCATCTTACAGGGTGGGAAGTTGTTGAATGATTTAGTTCCTCTTGTGATCAACTCCATAATTGAGACTCTAGTTGCAAAAGCAGTGGAGGTAAACTATAACATGAACAATATTTGCTCTTGTCCTACACAATGAAGTTAGATTTATGTTTCAAATGTTATAGCATTTTCATTGTATTTATTCGGAGTGTAACAGTCTGTACAATCGTTATTTGGGGAAGCTAATTCATGATGATTTTCATCAAATTAACCTAGGACTTGAGGCAGTTGAAGGGAATAACTACAACTTATAGGATGACTAATAAACCCCTTCCAGTAAGACATTCACCTTATGTGACTGGGTTGTTGCGACCTCTGAAGGTAATTCCTTTTCTGTTGATACACTTGGGAGTTCCTTTTTTTTTTCTCATCTTCAAGCCAATAGTGATTCTATCTATTGTGTATAGGTTTTATTCGGAGTGTCAACATATCAAACTTTTGGTTGTTCATTTATCAAGTGATGTACTTTTAAATTTCTGGAGATTATTTATTTTCCCTATATGTGACTGCAAGAAATTACTATTTAGAAGTTCTTAAAAGAAGCGTGGAAAGAATAGCTGCTCTAAGTTGTATCGATTGAAAAATAACTTTTTTAGTCTCGAAAGTATGATTGGCCTATAAAATAGACTAGTATATTTCTTGGCCTCATCCAGTATTCATTTTTTTATGATTAATTTGATGACTGAATGCCAATTAAATGAATTAGTCACTCTTCAGGCGAGATAAATTAATTAAATTGTGCATTGTAGGTTTTGTTAGAAGGAGAGCGTGCAATCACATACTTGACTAGGGAAACAAGAGATGCACTACTAATTGGAGCAGCAACTGAAATTACAAGTCGATATTATGAGTCAGCAGCTGATCTTGTCAGCGTGGTTAGTTTTCGAAAGCAAAAATTTCAATCTAGGATTAAATTTTGCCTTCAATATTCAGTAATCATATTTTCTGAAACATGTGAATGAACAGGCTAGGAAGACTGAGTCTTCTCTTCAAAAAATCAGGCAGGGGGCACAAAGAAGAGCTGGAGCAAGCTCAGATGTTGCGGACCAAAACGTCTCTGACATTGACAAAATGTATATGCAACTCTTTCTTGATATTCAGGTACACCTTGATCCTCTCTCTCTCTCTCTCTATCAAAAATTTGCATGAATCTTGCAATAAGTAGTTAGTCACGTTCTACAGGAGTATGGGCGCAACCTTTCGGCTTTAGGCGTTGAAGCAACAAGTATTTCTGCCTACAGATCGTTGTGGCAGTGTGTTGCCCCTCAAGATAGGCAAGGGGAGATCAAGTTTTAGAGCATGGATTATTCAACACAGTTTTATGCCGGTTTTCTTTCGCTTGGAGGGTAATTGATTTTCTAAGATGAGATGCAATTTGTTCACGGTACATTAATTCTCCAGTTGTTCCAAAGACTTGACTTTTCGTAAGCATCTATAGATTTCTTTAAGCATCTATAGTTTTCTTTTGCCTCAATAACTTGGATTCATACTCTAATTTTGCTAAAGCACAGTTTGGATAGCGAACAAGGATTTTAACAGCTGTTACTCTTTTTGTGCTCTTGAAACTTGACAGAAACGAAGATAAGAAAACAGGTTGCCATTTTGTTAGTTTTTTCGCTGGATGGTATTGGACTTTCCTGGTCTTCTCTCATCCTTAAAATCAAAGCCCCCCGACAGTGTGGCCAGGATCATTCAAACAAAGGATGCGCAAGTCCAGCAAAAAATTAGTTAGGGTAAGATGCAGAGATTCAACATGAGGCAGTAATCTAAGGTAGGAAATAGCTTAAAATAATACACAAGTTGCAAATACATCACAGCTCCAGTTCCTCGAGTGTCCTTACAAAACAAGGATAACACTACAGCAGTTGATGCTCATGGATCACCCGAAAAGGTTCTGTGGGTGTTTCACCCGGTCCTAGACTTCACTTCGATACCCGAAAAACCATGGAAGACCCTGGTGGAGGCATTGCTTCGAACCTGGAATGCTAACGATCGGTCCCAGAAAAATGCGCCATAAATCAAGTATTATCGTGACTAGCATTGCTGCTCCCAATGCATCAACTGCCACTCGGCCTAGGTCCCATGGATCACCAGCCTTCTCGTCTATCCTGCTTAGATAGATAAGAAAACCCAATTCCATAATTTCTCCATGATATTTTTCGGCATGATTTCCTTAAAGTCGACAACTCAGTCTATTGTGATTTGTATCGGCTTCTCTAGAGTATAAATAAAGTCAAATACCAACCTTAGTACAGGATATGGAACAAATTCTTTATTTTATATAGAAAATTAACGAAAACTGAAGTAGTTTTTACCAAAGGAAATAGAAAGTTAAACCACTTTGGATGGTTGAACAAAACGAAGAAAGGATAACCGGTTGAAATCATACCTTACAAACATAGGGAAGCTGACCAGAAAGTAGATAGCATAAAACAAAGACCCAACTGTGTACATGGTTGCCCGGTCCACAAACTCATAATATGGAAACTGCATGTGGCAAATAAAACATCATTATCGGTAGCTCTAGCCAGCTATCCACAACATAATTTCCAAAACTTCTAAAATCCACCACAAAAAATCAGCTATTTTCATTTAAAAAATTGCCATTATTTGTTGGTGTCACCACCAAAAACCATCTTCACAAGCTATCTTTTCGTGTACGCGACCACCAAAAACCATCTTCACAAGCTATCTTTTCGTGTACGCGAAAAGTAAAGAATGGTTACAGAAAGAATTTAACTTTAGATAATTCCTATAAAAAGAAATATGGGATTTCTCAAGAATCAGTATGCTTTGTCAGTGGAGAGGAGCGAACATACATTGGAAATGGCTAAAGTCTCTAGGTATGCTATGAAGTAAGAAAGAGCCAAAATCCACGCAGCCTCGAGAAACCACTGAATTTGCTTAGGCATGTCAGCTACGAAATGCCGAATTCTGCGCAGTGTCATGTTTGATGATACGTGATAAAACAGAAAGCAAACATGAGTGAGAAGGAAAGTTGTGTGCGGGACCTGCAACACGCACAAATGTGGAAATTTATCTTGAGTTAGCTTAAAAAGCAATAAATATAACATCCAAAGACTACTATCTTCCACAGGGATATTGATCAACTAAGCAGTAGCCTTTCTGAGAGAAGCTATCCAGGAACAGATGGAACATTTTGTGTTTTAATAACAAGTTTAAGTAACATTTTTTAATAGCAAAGGAAACAAGAACCAGAGTAAATGTTTTATGGTTGCTCACATTATTCATCCTCCATGAGGGAAAAGTATAAGCTGCCCCAAGAACTGTGAAAAAATAGTGAGTCCAGAAGTAGTTGCCCACATAACTAAAAATTATAATCCAAAGACTCGCCTGCAACAAAGTAAATGGCATTTTTTTAGAGAAAAGAATGACCTTTCACTCAAGGCCTGCTTTCCCAAAAACATTATAGTCACATTGAGAAATAAAACTACATAAGGGTTGCTGAATTGGCAATTACCTTGACCCAATAACAATCTTTCCATGATATCTTGCTATCAGCCTGCACTCGTACCAGAAAACAATAAATATTTAGGAATTCAAATTAAGTCAGTGCCTGAAAATGCTTTCGAAACAGCCAAAAGCACTAGCAAAATGCTTTCTTTCCACTAATAAGAAACACCCAAAAGCTATTAAACAAAGGTTTTGCAAGCATTACCTGTAAAGTAATTTTTAAACAATTTATTTTGTTGATTATTACACGTTTTATTCGATTTCCCAAAAGCATTTCATCCTAAAGTCTCTCTCTCTCTCTAAGCCACACTCTTTCCCTCCCTATCCCTTTGGCCTTGACTTCTACCCTTCTCTATGTTTTTTTTGTTTTGTTTCCTTATGGTCTTTATCTTCTAATGTCAAAATAAGATTAGAAATCAGAATAATGACTTGGTGCAATAAGTTCAAACAAAAATCAACTAATATGGAATATTTCGCATAAATTTCAAATGACTCAAGAAAAAACAACAACAATTCTTGCAAAAGTAATAAAATGAGAAACACATAACCTCATTCAAAGAAGGATTAAACTTATTGAGGTCATCAGATCCAATTCTAAACCATGTCCAAATGAGTGATCAACTGAGAACGATTTAACCCATTGCATGTTGGATTCAACATGGACAATGCAATATTTAACTTAAGTCCCGAATTCCCAATGCAAGGGGCTACATGGATGTGTTCTTTGGCTTCTTAAGGGGCTACATTTGGTAAAATTTCAAAGGCTGCTCCAAAAATCATGTAAAAAACATCGCAAGAGAAGCAAAATCTCAATAAGCAGAAAAATCAAGCCAACTGAACAAACATATACCAATATTGGAGTTTCTGAGAAGAGTTAAGTAGGTGTTAACTAATGACTAAATACTTGTGTCATCACAATGCAACAAAATGTTCACCTTTCCAGCAAACAGCATAGGTATCAAGAAAGAAGGAAGAGCTGAAACTAAGCCCAGAAGCAAGTATTCCAACTCCGTAAATTTCTGTCAGTCACAAAAAAAGTCTGAACTTGACATAGAGATTAGAGAGTGCTGAAATTTTAAAGTCTATTGCAATTACTATCACATGCCATCGGATTCCAGAAGGGAACCGATGAGAATATAATGAATGATTCATATTGAGAGCTGAAGAAACCAGGATCTTTCCTTTCTGCATATAGTTTAAAAAGAACAACGAAGACTAAATGCCCATCAACCATATTCTTAGCATTGCATTTTGATTTCTCAGTGTCAGTTTTTATCAAAAGAAACCCAGAAAATGGAATATCTTCTCTTTTTTCCCTGATTGACATCTTTAAGGATGAAAATTGGCTTCTGGCAACCAAACTCTCATTACGCGTCGTTCATCTATTAATTTCTTCAAATCGACTCTCTTAGCAGTTACATGCACCATTCATTTCCAACAGAAACAAGCATTTTCCATAGCACTAGTCCACATAACTCTAAAATTGGTATTTTTTATCGATTGATCGATTAAAACAAAGTAATGCAAGCCAACCTCGTATAGCTTGTAGGGCACGACGATTCCCAAGCAAAGAGTGAGCCAGAAAGGAGTATAGCAGAGGAAAAATATCTCTCCCCATCTCTTGCTCGGGTTTGCGGCAAGCCATAAACTCGAGCAAGAAAAATCCGATTCTTTACCTGAGCATTGCCAAACAAGTTTTCGTCAGAGGTTCAAGATATTTCAGACAGTAAGAACTCGTCATTCCAAAACAAAAGCCAGCATTTCGAAGATAATGGAGAAAAATTACCACCCATGTATGATATTTGGACCAGGAATTTGAAAAATTCTATCGCCTTGAAAATGTGGAGAGAGAGAGAGGCAGAGTCAGAGTCAGGTGAGCTGTTCTATTATAACCCAGTCTTGAAGATGCTTACAATATCGACTGAGCAGAAAGCCACCATGAGTCCTGGATTACAGAAGAGGCGGCGTTCCCCAGTTAATTACGAAACTGCCATAGTGGAATCTATCAATTTATGCAGCACAAGCATATACGGCCAAAACGATGAATTAGAAAGTATGATGCACTACCTCATGGGAAATTACATTTTAGACCTTACTTATAGTTTCAAAATATCATTAGGCTAATTCAAAATATCGAATGACTTGCAAAACTATGCACATGGTTGCGATTCTAAACTACTCCATCGCAAGATGCAAAGTCAATTCATCGATACCCGTTGTTAGCCCATTATTGATTCGTTATTAATTCATTATTAATTAGACATACAACGGGATGACTACTCAAAGTTGGGCATTCTAATCATGATGCGACTTATGTGCAATCACGTGCATTGGTGTTAGTGACGTTATTAATCATTCAGCCATGGACCACTCGACATTCACCTACCATTCGAAGGTTTGAATTTAATAATTTATTATACCAATGGCACTCTCGCAAATAATATGAATAAAAAAGGGTAATTAAGTCTCTCAAAACCCTATCACCCTGCATTACATTTTCCTAAGCTGACTGCCCGTGGCGTGCTTCGCCAGAGAACCGGCGGCTAACCGGCGCTCCGGCCGGTAGTTCAACTCTGCAACTCAGGCTAATTTCATAGACTATTGTTGCGTCACAATCGCTGATTTGTGAGATTGACCGGAGAATTCGCAGGGGTCAGTCCCTTTTGTTCATCATTTGTTTACTTTAGTCGTGATTTTTTAAATTTTGGTTCAGACCCAATTTTTCATCTTGAATTGATGACCCGACAAGGGGAACGAAGGTGGGCAAAGATGATAATGGATCACTCAGTATTTTACAACTGTAGAAATGGAGTAGCCATTTGAATTCTTCAGGATCATCCCCTCCATAAAGAACCACTATTACAGACATAAATCATCATAAGACGGCTCAGAAATGTAATATGGCCCGATGCCTAGAATCATTTTCTGCTGCTTCTTGAACCTGAACTGCATATTGTAAATTCCAAAGAACGTCCTCGATCGATGGGCGACTCGACTCAGGACTAATGCACCGGCTCATTATGTTGATCACAGTCGACAACGACTCTTGAGAGCAGGTGGCTTGAACCACTGCATCGATCATTTCTCTCCGCCCTTCGGGGCAATTCAACGACGCCTGTGACAGATCACAACACCACCTTAACTAAAACTCAAAAGGAAAATGACATCTAAAAATGCATTCTCTGGGAGAGAAAAGAAAGTACACGAACTCACAGCAATGAAGGCTTGATTCGAGCCATATATTGGATGATTATCAGGATAACCTTCTTTTGAATGATCATGATCGAAACTTATGAAAGAATCGTAAGCACCTACCATTTCGTTTAGCGCGAGGGAACCCCTTTTGGCGTATGCGGAAGGCGTGATGATGGTCTGGAGCAATATCAATCCAAAGCTACGTACATCATCCTCTATGTTCACCATTTGCCTGAGCATCGATAGTGAGACGTTATAAGAGTAACAAATCGGGAAATATAAACACTGCACATTATAATGTCGATTAAAAATTAGCAAATGACCCCTAATTCGAGGACCTGCAACAAGAGCCAGAAAAGCAATATTCAACTAAAAGATAAAAAAGGGAAGCATTGAATTTTTAGCAAAGTTTCGTCATTATTCGTCTAGCAGCAAGAAAAGGTAAGTATTCTATATTTTGCTTATGCGTTCATGATTGTTACCATGATTTTGGGACTTCTCCTTTACCCTGCATACGAAAACCGCGAGTCAAAACCGGTTCGAATCCAACAAAAATGAATAAAAACGAATCAGTAATAAAATTAGCGTGGAAACATACATCGGATTTGGAAGTTTCGTCAGAGATAATCGACAATCCGTAATCGCTCAACTTTGCCATCTGATTCTCGTCGAGCAAGATGTTGCTTAACTTCAGCCGGTTGCTATAGAAACCCGGGATGACACCAGTGTGCAGAAAGTGAACAGCTTTCGCAACTCCAATCAAAACTGATAATCTTTCAGACCAATTGAGCACTTTTTGAGAGTTTTGTTCTGCGCATGCCAAATAGAAATGAAATTTCTTTCAAATGGTTAAATGTTTTAGACAAACAGTAAAATACATTTTCCGAAATTGATTTGATCACTGAACTGATCCACCGCTTTCTAGGAATAAATTGATTTAGATAAACGTTTTTAGCTCCTGCGATGCTTAGTTTCTACAATTATGAAAAATATGAATTTCCTAATTACCAGAAAGGCGCGATTGGAAACTTCCATTCGGCACGTACTCAGTTACCAAAAAAACCTTGCTTTGGATAAACTCTTCTTGCCCATCGGCGAACATGCAATGTCCCAAGAGGCACACCAAATGAGGGTGTCTAAGCTTCCCAAGCATATCCAATCTAAGTTTAAGATTTCGCATGGAGTACTTTTTTGGTAAAGGAAGGCATCTTACGGCAACTAGCGTCCCATTCGGTAACATTCCTTTAAAAAGCTGCAACAAGAAAGGAGAGAGTTTTGCGTAGAGTAACTTCCAAGTGAGAAAAGACACCATCTGGGTGCAGCCAGAGCAAGTAATGCTTCATTAAAAGTTTAATTTTGCATTCTAATTTCACACCTAAACTGGAGTTTGTCTGCATTATTAGACATAGATCCGATCACAACTTCGAATATGGAATTCAAAAAGATCAAATACCTTGCCATATGAGCCGTCGCCCATTAAAGTCGAGTGGTTGAAATTGTTTGTCGCTTCTTTTATCTCCTCGATTGAAAACGTTCGGCATTGGGGAAGGCCTAAGCTGCTTATTTTTGCAGCTTGAGAAACAAATCCTGAAGGATAGGAGAGATCTAACTTAGTTCCCACACAAGCTCCCAAATTAGGAACTTGGAAATCGTGACAAAACGAAGAAAAATGCACAGTAATCATTCAGAATTTGAACAAGAACAGAGAACCCACTGGCATTTGCTAGAAGCTCAGAGGAAAACCCTACAGCTGAACTTTCTTGACCAGACTTGTTCAATAAATGCTGTTCTGAAACCTCACAAGAGCAGTATCTTCTGCTTAAAACAAGAACAGTAAAAGCTAAAATCACAGTAATCAAAGAAACACCCAAAATGAGGCCAACCAGAAGTCCTATGTTCTTGCCCCCAGATTGTTCCGCGTGCAAGAGAGCTTCATCACAAAATGATTGTGGATGTTGGTGACTTCCATTGAGTGCTAAACAATTCCCGTCCAACTTAACGACCCTTTGCCTTGATTCATTTCTCAAACACCAAGGCAGTTTGCCCATGAGCATATTAAACGATAAATCAACAAAGTCGAGATTGTTGCCACATATTAGATTATCAGGTAGTGAGCCACTCAACTTATTTGAAGCAAAACTGAGGTAGGAGATGTTGGGCAGGGAGAAGATTTTCGAAGGAGGAATGCCTTGAAGAACATTGAATGATAAATCAAGGTGCTGCAGCTGACTTAGATCATAGTATTGACGGGGAATCTCTCCCTGAAGAGAATTTTTGCTGAAAATAGCTTCGATCAATCCATTGGGTAGTGGAGGTAGAGCAAAATCCAATTTGTTTCCACTCAAATCCAGTATTCTCAAGTTCATCAAGCCGCTGAGATCTGGTAATCTACCAGATATTTGATTTCCAGATAGGAAAAGCTCAGTGAGAGAGGAGAGACCCAAAATCGATGATGGAAATGACCCTTTCAACTTGTTATTTGCCAATTTAAGGACTTTCAAATTAGACATTGAAGCAAACAAGTTTGGCAAGGTGTCATTGAAGAAGTTTTTATCCAGGTTGATGGTTTGGAGCATCACCATTGTCGAAAGCTTAGGAGGGATTGAACCAAAAATATAATTTGAACTAAAATCTAAGTATTCGAGTGAAGAAAATCGATGAATTTTGTCAGGAAGCGGACCCCAAATGCCCAAAGAGACTAGGCCAAGAACTCTCAAACTGGTTAGCCTTGTTAAGGTCGTGATAAGAGAATCCATGGAGAAGCTCTGTGATAAAGTTTGATTGGGTAGTGAAAAACCAGTAAAATGACCGATCTTGCCAGGCCTATCGCCATTAATCGTAAGCTCAGTTACAACATCGTCCTCGCAAGTGATGTTTACTTTGGCAGAAGACTGCAATGTGCAAAAATCTACTCTCCGATCACTCCAAATCTCCAGCTGCTTTGGATACTCCAAATGCTTCCTCAGTTGCATAAGAACTTGGGTCTGAGAGGATTGCAATTCGTAGGAACCCATGAAAAAGAAATTCCATGATAAAACAAAAGACATAAACAAACTACAAGTCCTCATGAAGGATTCGCTCTTTAACACAGGAATTTCCTCAAGCAATATAGCCTCAACTTCCCAGAACTATCACCAAACACAACCAGCCTGCACTTTTAGTATTGTAGAAATAGAGAAGAAGCAACGACTGTACCAGAGTTTAACTTTCAATACTATAAAACCAAAGCTTGTACCCAATTTAGAGCTGGTTGACTGTTCATTTCAGCTCAAAAATCTCTGGCCGTACCTCCCCTCTCAATACCAACAACTTACCATGGCATTAACTCCGGACGCCAACTGCTCGAATACTATCCATAGGTAGGAAAACGATATATCATAATCGAACGTATCCCAAAAACTAGGGAAAGAAAACTGTGATCGTAAATCAAGCACCCAAGATTCTTCAATGAATAAACACCAGCCAGTGAAGTATAAAAGCGTCCAAGGTCTTAGCCTTTTTGCTCAAAAATTTTAGAAAAATGAAAAATTGTGGGGGGTTTACCTGGAGCAGAGAAGGGTAGTGAAGTTGAGGCATTTAGTGCTTCCACATGCTTTATTTTTCTTGAGACGTTTGCAGTATTAATTGTGGTGGGGTCTACCTCGAAACATCGAAAGAAGTGGCTTCCCTTGCTGGTGTCCGAGCAAATGTGGACCAGAGCGAGGGAAGGAGTTGGCACAGGGGCCAGCCAGCTTCCATTATTTGCAGCTGAAATTTTGAGATTCAATATTTGATTTTGACAGTAACGGCATTGGAGTATGCTCCAATAAGTCTGAATCCAAAAAAATCTAGTATCAAACTTGTCAAGTTTTACTAATAGAGACTGTCAAGCTTATTCGAGTCAGGCTTATCAAATTTTTTTTTAAAAAAAATTTACTCGAACCAAGACAGGAGTCTCGAGTTTAAATGAGCCAAGCCGAGCTTTTCGAGCTTAAAAAACTGAACCAAACAAGACTAATATACGTAAAATAACTTAATTTATATTTAATTTTTAAAAAAATTTCATTCTTGTTATTAAAAAATTTGATAAATAATTATTATTATTAAAAAAAAATTACATATCATTGAAAAGTTAAATTTTTACAAAAAAATTGACATTTGCATCATTATATATTAGATATATCCCAACTAGGTTGACATTCATCTAATTGTCAATCACGTGAAAATATTAAAAAATACAAGTGTAAAAAATTATATAAAATTATAGTTTATAACTTATAAAACTTTTAGTTTTTGAATTCCAAGTTTTTGAATTCTATCGTTAAAACATCATCTCGTTATTGGTCTCTCGTTACGACATCGCTCCACGAGATTCAGTGCAAGACTTCTCCGTCGATCGTCATACACGCTTCCTCCTGCACTAAAAGCAATCTCAAATGCTACAATGGAAACATGAAGTGTTAGTAAATAACATGTCATTTTAAAAAGAATAGGATATACCACACATTATTTTTTCATCAATCTAAAATATCAAAGATGATAACGAGTGTCTAAGTAAATATAAAGTTCATTCTTATCGTAATCATAAGAAGGATGTCACTATCAATTTCTTCATTAATGGAATCAATAAATCTAGTGGTTGTCCAAAATCAAAACCACAACTAGAACTAGAAGCGACATGAGATGAAAATGAATAAGTATCACAGTATTTAAGTTGTTATGATGCAAATAAATTAGAAATTTTATTTTTTAATGTACATTGAGTAATTACAAAAATTAGACTTAAATTACTAAAATTTTTATCAAGCATTAATTTAGCTACTTTTATTTTATATATAAGATGCACGATAGAACCAAATGAAAAAAATATCAAGTATGTAAAGCTAATATTTTTTAAATTTTATTTTTATTTTATCCATTATTTTAAAATATTCATGTATTTTTTTATATGTAACAAAAATACTCGTTAAGTTTACAAAACAAGGAAGAACAAGATGTGTAATAGGATAATAAATTTTTGAACATTCTTTAGTAACTTCAAAAAATAATTTTAAAAAAATTAAAAAATAAATTTATTATATTACAACTATAACTATTTAGAGTAATACATTGTATTTTTTGGCTGATAAAATCATAAATAACATTTTAATAACATTTTCTAATATTAAATAAGTAGAATTCTACCTAGTTGATGCATCCGCTATTAATTTTCTACGTCCAAGATTAGTCGCTTTACGAAACTCTTTATACTCTTACTGTCAGGTGTTAGAAGAAGTAATTAAAGAAGTTACTGGTATTAGAAGAAGTAATTAAAGAATTTGCACTACCACTAACACTTAATTGTAATTGCGTACGATACTTCGTTTGCTAGGGTGTAACATTTTTTGTATTGTCTATTAATAGTGTTAAGAGTTGATCTATATGCATAGTATTTAACTGTTGTTTGATGACCGTTGCCACATTTGACCGTTGTTGTGTTGCCACAACACTTGGCAGTCACTTGTGAGCACGAGAGAGACTTACCGGCTCGCTCCGATGTCAACTCTATTTGCACTGCTATTCGAATCTATTCTCATATTCGGTGTCTTCTTCTACCTAAGGTCGCTTTGTTTTTACTCATTTCTAATTTCATCAAATAGAGAGATAAATAAATTAAAATACTGAATTATATTATACAAAATTAATCTTAAAATATTATATGTTAGCAAAACAAGCAAAATTAACGAAACAAGCTTTTCGCTCGAGTGCTCATTAGATAAAGTGTCATCACTTGAAAGTGGACGACAAGCGACCTGTAAATCAGTTACAACAGAGTGGCCGTGGATAACGCAAATGCAGGAGCTCAGATTAAGCGAGAGGTGAGCTACTATTCGTGTGATTCTACGGCAACCCAGAGAAGTACCAAACCAGAGGAAGTAGAGAAAACTTATCTGGTGGTGGAAGCAGCTCCCGGAGGTGAAATTGCCAATGCATCCGATTAGAGCCTGTGAGGCTCTGGAATGGGTCATCCAAGCTTCAAGCTAGTGTCAACGCATTCACCTTCACTTAATCTATGCCGTAGAAGACTGGCAAATTGACCATTTTAAAAATAAAATTTAACTTGTACGATCTTAATGAGGAAAATGGACTCTTAGCCCCTTGAAACAGAACGTATTTTTATACATGGTCTCTCAGATACCGTACATGAAATATTTATTTTATTCGATGATATCTTAACGAACACTTTTGCTTATTCGGTTCTATGGAAGAAACATCACGTATTTTCAACCTAATATAAAGTAGAATTTGTTGAGGTATTAAGAATCCAATAAATTTTTATTATTTTTATGATTAGTTTTAGTTGCTAATAATTTTGACTGAAAATAACGTCTAATAAGGGTATTTATTATCTCTAACTTGAGTGTTTAAGCGTTTTTAGTTTCGGTCCAAACAAAATTTGTTTGAGTTATTTTTAAAAAATACAAATGTTACAATTCCAATTTCTGACGACCGGAAATTAGTTTTGGTCGAAAAACTCCTCCAACGGTGGCAAATAACTACGAAGCTCTTGGTCGATTGAAATCTTACTTTAGGTCGACCGAAACACCCTAGAATGCAAATCTACAAATTAGAGAATGATGGATTATTTAGCGAAAAAATTTTGAGAGCAATTATGCAAATTGTGAAACTGTAACTCGATTATTCGAGAGATTTCTTTTTAAATCGAAAAATTAATAGTGAGAGTGATGTCTTTCTAAAAGAATAGTCAATTGAAAAAAAAGTGACGTCTTTTGAAAAGAAGAGTCAAATTTATAACTGTTTGGTTGAAACTCGTAAGTCAATATAGTGGATATTCATGCGGTGAGAGAAAAATCTTCGAGGCATGACTTTGGAGTGCAGACATAAGTAAGGTTGGTCGAACTACATGAACACATTAGTCCAATTTCTCTTTCTCTTATTTTTTTTACATTTATCGCAATAATTACTTAAGAATTAAATTTTATAAAATTACAAAAATGATAGTCACATAATTCACCTATCCCATCCTTAGATTGAAAATCAGTCAAACAGAATTCGAATTTTAACATTTGTTGTTTGTTTGAATCTTAAATTTTTTCTTCGACAAAGTGAATTTCAAGCTTTACGCTATTAGTAATTTAGCTATTATTCTCAAATTTCTTTTCATTAATTGAATGTGCACATGAACAATGCATAAACCCTTCAATAATGAAATTTATCAATATCTCAACGTAGCTTGAAAGCATCAAAGAAGAGATCATAATGTTTTACATTAAGTTAAAAATTACCGAACACAAATATTAGAGAGTGAGTTAAAAGCCTATTTATGATAAAAGCAGATTATATGCTTATGAATTAAACAAAAAAATGGACGAAAATGACTAAATTGTATATAGTTGAAATGTTAAATTTGAATTTGACTAAAAAATATAGTTTTAACCTATATTTATAAATGACCCGGAAGATTTTATAATTTGATCTTCTATTATTCATCTTTAACATTATTTATTGTATTGTATAAATTTTTAATTATATGATATTGTGACAAACATAAAATAAATATTGAAGAAAAATAATGGATGCAAATAAAACTTGTGGTTTTTAAAATGAGAAAATGCATGGCATCGGAACGCGTGTCATTCTCAACGTTATCTTCTCCCTTCACAGCCTGTCTCCTTTGAAAATTCTTGTAAGTCATGTTATTGGTATAGCCATCCCCCAACCTACCTATCCCACACCAAATTGTACATGTTAATTATTTTAATCCCTACATATCCACAATTTATTTTTAAATAATGCACATGTGATCCAATCCTATCCCATCCGAATGGGTTGAGTAGGGTTTGACGGATATCCTCTGATCCCGAGTCGCCGACCCTGAGCTTGACCCCTCTCTCCCGATCCCGATCGCCGGAGGTCCAAACCCGACCTTCATCTCCCCTGCAGCCGCAACCCTCATACTTCAGCTGACTCCCTAGCCGACAGCGTTGCCCCTCTCTCCCTCATCACTCCCAATTCCCGAATTGCCGAAGGTCCGATCCAGAACTTCGTCTTCCTATCCCGAGTTCCCAACACTGAAAACCATCTCCCTAGTCCCACAGCGACACAACCATCCCGAGTTCGAGAATACGATGACGTCTCCACTCCAATGTGCAGACCCTAATGTTCCCTTTTTTTTAATCTTGTCCTAAATGTGCAAGTTGCAAATATTGGCATTACAACTGCAGAAACACTGTCAAAGTTCATCGAAAACTCATTTGAAATTCATCACCAGCATCGGAAATCGACGTGTAACTATTCTGCCAAAATTTCTAGCTATATGCATGTACTTGATATTCTGTCAATTATATTGGATCATGAAGTGCGAAAATGTATCGCCACTAGTTTGTTGATGACTCAGCTAATTAGATATTTGTACTATATTTCGTTAAAGTTGCTTAAAAGTACATTTCTTGATAGTTGATGAGAAGTGATTTAAGTTCTAAACTTTGCTATAGATAAAGTTAAGTATTGTTTTAATTGTGTAATGAAAATTTGTTTGATTTTTTTAAGAAACATGCAATGTATAATTGATTTTGTGTTGATAATTATCCGGTCTATTTGGTGCTCAAATAAATATAGTATTCACATAACCTTTTTCAAGTGCACAAGAAAAAAATTGAATGTATAATATGACGAGCGAGCTAAATAATAGTACTAAGAAAAGAATGTTAAGGTATGATGTTTGAAATCATTCTACATGGGTCAAAGATAGTGATCCCGAAGATCTTAAGGCTAAGTGCAACAATTGTTGTCAACCATATGATTGTCATAATAGGAGAAATGATATATCAAATATGTAGACATTTGATCAAGATTTTTTTTTTTTGACTAGCCTAGACTACAAACAAAAGACGCAACCATTTATAAGGAAAGAGGGAGAATGCTTCAATTCAAGTGTTTCAACTTTTACTCAATTAGGCAACATTCTTGCAACAATGTTAATCAAAGATGAATTGCCTATGAAAATGCTAGAGTGAGAATGTTTAAAAGGATTCTGTGAATATTTTCAACATTCTTTCGTTGCGCCTTCTTGTAGAACGATTGCGAGGTACCAAGGCAATATACAACTCAGAGAAAAGTCAACTGAATACTTCAAAAAAGTGATCAATGAGTCTGTTTAATTGCTGACACTTGGACTTTAGCTCAAAATATAATTCTTTGGTTTTGATTGGACATTTTATTGATAGAGATTAGAAATTAAACAAGAAAATTTTCAATTTTAGTCAGATTGATAACAAAGGAGACCCTATCGGAAAGTTACCGGAGATGTGTTTGGTTGACTGAGGGATTGATAATATTTTTAGTATCATGGTAAACAATGCTTCCTCAAATAACGTTGTCATCTCATGCTTAGCAAAGAGTTGAATACAATGGAAGTAATTAGTTTTGGATGGAGCCTACACTCATATAAGATGATTTGCTCATACTATTAACTTAATTGTTTATGATAGGCTAAAATAACATCAAGTTTTAATTGATCGAGTTCAAAAGGACGGAAAGTTTGTCAAATCATCACCAGGACGATGACAAAGCTTCAAGAGTTGCATTATTCTCATGAAAATTACATTCACAGTAAATGTAATGTTAGATGTGCCTACTCAATGAAACTCGATGTATTTGATGTCAGAGCATGCTAAAAAATTATGCAAAAACATTTGAAAAGCTTGAAGAAAATGACCGTCAAGTCTTGTTGTACATGGGACAAGGAGGAACTCCTAAGGATGGAGATTGGACAAACATTTGAGAACTTTGTAGGTTTTTTAAATTATTTTAGGATGCAATGATCATAGTTTTAGCTTTGTTGCAAATGACTCCAAATATCTATATTAGTAAAGTTTGTAAATTGAAGTTAATCATTTAAAATTGTGCAAATAGCGACAATGAATTGTTTAGACACATGACCATTGGAATGCAAAACAAGGTTGATAAATTTTGAGGTAGTCTTGATAAGATCAATTCTCTCGTATTTGTTGTTATTGTGCTAGACCCAAGGTGCAAAGCAAAGCTGTTGAACTATTATCGTTCTAATGGACTATTCTATTAAAAAATAATCCAAAATATAATCATCTCATTACCCTGCACAAAAAAAATTAAGGACAATTGTACAACTAATGCAAAATACATTAACATACTCATAACAACTATTTACATTATTTGCTATCAAATCCATCCTCCGTTAATTAAGAGTCTAAGAGCTTAAGGATACTCTTGGAAAATACTAATAACTATAAGATGTTAATTGATGATTATATTAAAAATAATTTTTTTTAATTAATATAATTATACAAGTAATTTTAGAATTATCATTAAGTTATATTTTTAATGTATTGCTACATGATTCAATACATTTAAATAGTCATGATGAGCGAAAGTATATTGCCATAGAAGTCATTAAAACAATTATGTTAGAATCATCCTCGAAAATATCAAATCACGACTCATTTTTATAATCATTGCGTAGAACTTGCTTTTCACTAAAATATACTCATGATGAACCAAATTGGCTGACCAATTAGATAAGCTCTTACGCCATTGCTTCCTTGAGGATCGGGTTCTCAAATAATTCAAGTTCAAACCAACAAAGTCTTGATTGATTATTACAATAATGACCATCCAAGCCAAACCAAGGGTGGTCTCGACTAACTTGTTGATCTCCAGGAGATTATGAGGCTGGGACACGAAATGCAAATGGAAGTTCGAGTAAGATCGAACCCAGGTCATGGATTCCGGAACTCCTTGCATCTGCCAAATTTGAAGGTAAATAAAAGAAATATTCACGTCCATCAACCTGTTGTTCATCTTCATCTGAATCAATCAAATGAATTACACTTGATATTTAGATCGTGCCATCGTACATTGTTGAGATTCCATATAGTTTAGAACGATAGAAATCATTGTGTTGACTCTTCTTGACGTCCAAGGTGGCAAACAATGCAAAAAAAGTTGGATGAAAATGTTGGCAAAATTAATAATTTATTCGTGTCTTTTGAAATTATGTATATTGCCAATATTGTAGTCCGATTTTCAAGAGTCGCCAATAAAGTAATTATTCGCCAATAGAGGCGATTGTGGTGATTGTCCATTCATAACCCTCAATATATACTCTTTGATGGAAAGAGTTTATATATAGGGGTTGACATTGAAGGTCCCCTAAGTCTATTTTCTCATACGGAAATTACACCATCAATAGAGAAATATTAAGATTTAGAAGCGATTCTTCAAAAAAGGAAAGCAGTTGTCCCGGTTTATCGTCAATGGCTGGAGGTATTTATTATTCCGCATATTGATCTAAATTAATGTTAGATGAAATAAAGTTTTAAAGTCTTACAGTTGGTATCAGAGCCTTGACGTTTTTCTATTTATTGAAGTTTTGATGTTTTCAATAAATTGAACGTTTTATTTTCGAAGTTTTTGATTTGAAATAAATGTTATAAATCATTCGAAAATTCGATTTATAGCATTATACGGTGAAAACATTAAAAAATGATGTCTGGAATTGAGAAAAATCGTTGGATTTTTTATGGGTTTCTCGGATTTTTTGAGTTATAATTTATTCTACTTGAATATTTTAGAAAATGCAGAAACTGCGTGTAATTTTATGAGGGTCAGAAACTACGTGTAGTTTTCTGTATATACAGAATTTTAAAATATGAGTAATCTGGGGTCGAACCTAGACCTCATTAATCTGGGGTCACAGGCTAGACCATTGGGCCAGACACTATTTCAAATTCTGGTTTGTTTTTACTTGTTATTAACTTACAGAATACGATTGATAATGAATAAATATATATGCTTGTTTATATTTAATTATTATAATTAAATATTATAATTAAAATGTCGAATGATTAATATAATTTTATTTAATTAAAGAGTAGCCACAGCATCTTTAATTAATTAAAGTTATATATTAAGTATTAAAATCATATTATGACATTTATTGTAATTAATTATACAAATATAATAAATTTTTTCCCACAGGAATTTTTATTATATTTATATAATTAATTAGGATAAGATATCGAATTATATTTTTTAATTTACCCACAGGTATTAAGAAAAGGAAAATAATTCGATAGTTTTATCATAAAGTTATGTGAATCTTATTGAATTAAAACTTTAGC